>BGPR01002916.1:88813-106262 GCA_013235015.1 Araneus ventricosus
GATATTGCATTAAATCTATGAAACGTACGATTGTATCAAACTTATGATATGCATGATTGCATTAAGTGTTATTGTAAGTAACTATTCAGTGCAGTGATATCGCATTAAATCTATGATACGTTCGATTGTGTCAAACTTATGATACGCATGATTGCATTAAGCGTTATTGTAAGTAACTATACAGTGCAGTTATATCGCATTAAATCCATGAAGCGTACGATTGTATCAAACTTATGATATGAATGATTGCATTAAGCGTTACTGTAAGTAACTATTCAGTACAGAAATATTGCATTAAATCTATGAAACGTACGATTGTATCAAACTTATGATATGCATGATTGCATTAAGCGTTATTGTAAGTAACTATACAGTACAGAAATATTGCATTAAATCTATGATACGTACAATTGTATCAAACTTATAATATGCATGATTGCATTAAGAGTTATTATAAGTAACTATATAGTGCAGAGATATTGCATTAAATCTATGGTACGTACGATTGTATCAAACTTATACATGATTGCAATAAGCGTTATTGTAAGTAACTATGCAATGCAGTTATATCGCATTAAATCCATGAAGCGTACGATTGTATCAAACTTATGATATGCATGATTGCATTGAGCGTTATTGTAACTATTCAGTGCAGTGATATTGCATTAAATCTATGATACGTTCGATTGTATCAAACTTATGATATGCATGATTGCATTAAGCGTTATTGTAAGTAACTATACAATGTAGAGATATTGCATTAAATCTATGAAACGTACGATTGTATCAAACTTATGATATGCATGATTGCATTAAGCGTTATTGTAAGTAACTATACAGTACAGAAATATTGCATTAAATCTATGATACGTACAATTGTATCAAACTTATAATATGCATGATTGCATTAAGAGTTATTATAAGTAACTATACAGTGCAGAGATAGTGCATTGAATCTATGGTACGTACGATTGTATAAATTATGAATTGCATGATTGCAATAAGCGTTATTGTAAGTAACTATACAGTGCAGAGATATTGCATTGAATCGATGATACGTACGATTGTATCATACTTATGATATGCATGATTGCATTAAGCCTATTATTGACCGAGAGAAGCGAGATCCTGTTTGAACTCGACCGTTCGGCGTTTCGACTGTTTGTAAATTTGTTTGTTAACTCCTTAAGTCTTGCACCCGTTATATTGACGTGCATCAAATTATTGCATTTTTAGGCTTATAAACTAAAATTTAAATATTAATTAGCTTTATAATTTGACACAAATTTACTTAGAATCCATAAGCATCTCAAGTATTCTATGCCTTCTTAGATGAAGGAAAACGACAGACCCTTTTTCAAAACAGGAGGGATCATCTTATTAGATAGCAGAAAAATAAAATGCAATCCTTAAGGAGTTAAGCAGACACGACCAAACGCGTCGTTCGATTTTCTTCGAATTTAGCCCGAATGTTCCTTGAAATCATTAAAAACGATATAGGTGTAAGGATTCTTATTCTTTGAATCCGTTTAAAGATGGTTGCCGTTTTAATGGTTCCAATGCTCGGGGAGTCAATGGTGAGTTTGGCTTCATTAAAAAATTTAAATCGTTTTGGTAATGACAAGACATTTAATTGCAATTTTGGTAATATTAATAAAATCAGACATTTTATTGTAATTTTGTGAATACTGATTTGAAGAGAGCAGTGACGAATCCAGAATTCGAGTTCGGGGGGGCCGCGGCGAGGTTGCTGAGGTCATAAAAATTTTGTATCGTCGTAACGAATGTCAGACGTCATGGTTTATGTAAACTAAAACACTTTAATTGTACAGACTTTACTCATCTGACATTAAGAATCGTAAAGAACACTACAATACTTTCGATAATTTAATGAAAAATACAATGAAATAACTAGACAAAAAATGTTTTCGACTGCGTCAACGCTACAAGTGGAATGACTAGAAAATTAGGAAAATTTTCGAGTCTGCCAAGCCAGAAAGCAATGCTGCCACGTTTTTATGATTTTTTAAAGGGAAATTAAGAACAAACAGTTGTAGTGATTTGAAATAAAATCAAGAATTCTGGTTTAGCTCGGGGGGGGGGGGGGGCCCCCAGTCTGATACCCCCCTGGATTCGCCACTGGAAGAGAGACTTGAGTAAATAATTTATATTAGAAAAAATATAATCTAAAACTTTATGGATTGACAGTAAGAACAAATATAAATTTTTTTTTCTGAACGTAAGGCTTACTGCTCACAAATCTACTAATATGTAAGATTTATTGTATTAAAGATATAATTAAATTCCATACAGACATATAATAAAGAATTTCCTTTCATTAAAGTGTGTCTAAGTTTTTTAAATGTTTTTGTCTGTAAATCTCTTATTGAAGAATATGAAAAAGTTTCCTTTTCGTATCAATTCAGAGTTAAGATGAATGGAAGTCTGTTCTATATTTAGAGAGTCGTTTAGCTGTCACAAAAACATTGTATAATAAACGAATTGGAATTAGAAAGAGAAGACAGGCGAGATGCGGTGAGGCCGAGAAAAATAATCATTCACATGCATTTAATTATAGATATGAATGGAAAAATTTCAATTAGAAATTTAAATATGGTTGTTTTGAAAGTCATTTCAAAGGAAAATTGATATATATTATATATAAGAGATTGATAAAAATGTAATGTTGCTATATTTTTTTAGAATACTTTTGTTCCTACCAGTGCATTTTTTAAAATCTTTGCTGACTTAATTAGATCGGCATTTTGCAGAATAGAAGACTGTTTTTTCGTAGAAATTACTTCCAGTCAAATTCCCAGAATTAAAAATAAATTAAGCTCCAACTACGATATTTGTTAAAGATGTTTGCTTCAACTCTGATCTTTTGATTTTAAATGTTATTTTAAGGTGTTGATTATGATATCGACTTACGTATTTCTAACTGCAGAATTTATTCATTATCTTGAACACAATACTCGAATAATAAAAGAAGGTTTAATTTGCATTTTATGTTTCTAGCTCATTGACTTTTGAACTTTTGTGAAATTATTTGCTTGACTTAAGCGAAATGTGATACATGTTTTTATAAGCTTTTATTCAACTTGACTGTAGTGTCCTCAAATCTAGAGATCGATTTCTTACCAAATTCCAATCGAGCTACAGCTTTGAAATTTAGCACAGTGGTGGGTTTCCGGTGACAATACAATATTATGCAAAAAAATTTGCATTCTATACATATTTTAAGCCTAACAAAATTATATTAAAATTTTAGACCTATATTTGGGCGATAAAGTTCGGAAGGTGGTAAACCTCACGTTACGTAGTGTTGTCACAACACCACGAAACTAACAGAGAATATGCTATACTTTCGGCGCAGCAGCGATGAATGACGTAATAGCTCGTGTTTCTACGCGTCTTGGGTTTACTTTCTGTTAGAATTCGCCAAAAACCAGATGTAGAATTTTTTTTTTACTTCGTTTGCGCCCAACGTTCAATGTGACGGAAAGTATTCGAAATTTATATATTATATGTTTGAAATATTGTTAGACTACATAAATTTAAGTATTAGTAAAATGTTCAGAAATTTTGCAATGAACAAAATAATTTAATTTGCTGTGATAATAATTGTAAGTTATCACGTAATATATTACGGATTTATATTTCAGAAAGTTAATGTCATTAAATCATTTTAAAAATGTAATTGTACATATGTATATAATAATTTTATTATGAGTTTTATATTGGATAATTCAATAATTGAATTTGGATTACTACGCCTAACATGTCGTGTGTATTCGTGTCAGCCGTCACTAAAAATAGAAAATAAAATAAATAAATAAAAATTTAAGGTATAAGCTTCTATTCATGAGAAAAAATGAACGCAAAGGTTGAAAATAATTTGTCTGTTTACAATAAAATGCATGGTTCAAATAAAAGCGTGAGTGCCTCATATAGCACTTAAAATTTGTGTATATTTTCTTTAAAAAATGGGATATTCCTAGAAGTTAAAGGCGTCCACGCTTTTATTCGAACCATGCATTTTATTGTAATCAGAAAAATTATTTTCAACTTTTGCGTTCTTTTTTTCGCATGAATAAAAGCTTATATCATAAATTTTTTTTATTTATTTTATTGAGATAAGTTTGGAAAGCAAATGTAATCTTCAGACAAAGTTGAAAGAACATATTGAAGATTACTAAAATCGCTTTTATGGTTGTAATCATTTATAAATTTTTCGTGGGTGTCATTTAAAACTGATGGTGATTAGGTGTGTGCCATGTTGGTGTTAATTTTTTGAGTTTAATTAATAAAAATTTGGTTAAACAAATTTTGGTTGTCTACACCATTTTAGAGCAAACGTAACACGTGCACTGGGTATGATTTGAAAACGCTATAATAAAAATTTGGTTATTCAAATTTTGGTTGTCTGCGCCCTTTTAGGGCAAAAGTAGCACATGCACGGGGTATGATTTGATAACTCTAGAGGTCTACAGACTCTTTCCCTAGTCAGATGGCTAAATTAGATATGATACGCAAAATTAAAAAAATAAGAACGTATAAAATTCACATAATACAGATAAGCAAAGATACAAACTCCTTTGCCAAGAATCTCATTTGATGAGATATATCGAAAATCAGGTTAGTACATAATACAGTTGCCTAATAAAGAGAACTGTCTTGAACTAGTAATTCTTTTTAAAATAAGGTACTGCCTTTATACAATTGTTAGATTAAATAAAACAGGCAAAGTCGAAAAAAATCATAAATAATACAGACAACAAATAGGCGTAGATGCTGTAGACAAAGATATATTTCTGGACATCAATATGATCTTGAATAAACAATTTATCCTGAAACTAAATACAGATTTTGGTACAGAATAAAATTTTGATTCAGAAATGGCCTTCGATGAGGGGACAGCGAGACAAAAAAATTATTGAAATAAATATGCAACTAGTTGTGCATCTTTCTCTCCTAAGAGAATCTGTTTTAATCAATCGGATGAGGCGTTGTCAGGAGTTGGCGATAACAAAAATGACAGAAGTCCGGGACAAAACGCAAAAAGGACAAAACGCAAATTTACCATGTAAATTTATTAAATATTTGTTCTGCAAACAAGTTATCGATATTATTCAATTGCGCGATCTGGAATAGAAGATGATCACAGCAATAATTTAATACTTACGCCCAATGAGTGGGAAAAAAATGATTAGTATATGTTACAATACCTTTTAATTTCTTGACTTGAGCCTTTATTAAGAAGAGATATAGATCCTGATTTAAAAAAAGGCATTTTCACTTTCCCAATTTGCAGGTTTGAAAAGAAAATGTTAAGTATAATTATATATTGTTACGGATTTGTAATACCATGTCCCTGCCATGTTAGTCTTACGGTAGGAAAGAGAGATTTACAGAGATTCTTATGGTAGGCCAACCTTCTCCTTGGCGACTTTGACGACAAAATGAAGGTTCTAGAAGATACACTTATGACCCTATCTCTCTTAGGTACCGATATATGGAGATTTTTCTAAAGAATTCCATTTGACGTCACGCATTGTCAGAAAGCTATATATACCTGAGGGGCTCAAACGAGTTTGTTCGAAGTGCTATTACTGTTATTGATTAGTGATTTGCTGTCTGCTTGCGTTGCTAATTTATGCAGGCGATGTTATTTGTGTGCATCGTGTTTTCTGGAATATTCGTGGAATAAAGCTTCATTTTCCATTGTCCAGCCTGTTGAACTACATTCACTTTACACCCACTGGACGATTTTCGTAACAATATTATAGTTTAAAAATCTCTTTTATTTTCATTAGCAAATTTAAGTAGCTGCTGTATTTCCCAGTTTGCCATTCTGTTATTGATGAACTGATGGATGGTCATTGTTGCCTTGATTAGTCTCCTGTGATAATCCAGAGACGGGAGCTGTAGATATAATACAAGATGGTATCCATGGTGTTTTTTCATCATATCGGTAATTGCTGCTCGATTTCGAAGGTTACAATTTCGAGGTACTGTGGACAGCGATTACGGTTTATATCTACCAGTGTAATGTACATATTATCTATAAACACGGTTTTATCACCTCTGGGAAGATTTTAAACATGAGTCAGCCACTTTCCCAGATTACCTATCTACTTTTTCATTTTCCCAAGAGAAGCCGTTTCATGTAGGTTTTAAGAATCTCACGGGGATCCCAAGCTATATATCAATACATGCCTTTCCTGAAGCAGCTCTGTCTGCTGCCGCATTGCTTTGTCTTGCTTTTTCTATGAGGCTGTTTTTTGGGAGAACTTTCTGAAGAGCTTTCAATCCACTCGTACTGTCAGTGATTTGATGAGAGGTTTCGTGTGATCAATTCATTTTCTTCAACTGAAATGCTCAGCCTAAAAGGTGGTGCTGTGGTTTTCCAGTCAGTAGTGAAAGTCCCCGGAGATCTGTGGATCTAGGATGAGAAATAGTTACGCTTATATGCCGATTGAGTTTTGATTCGTCGGTGAAAATTACCAGCTGGGATTTCCGCCTGCTTTTGTCCAACTGCATGTCTCTGATGTAACTGGGATGCATCAGAAGCTTGTGATATTTCTCAATCCTTCAATTTCTTATTGCCTCACCGAAGATGATGACGTCTGCGTCGTTGCTTTTTGCTTGATACTATATCACAGGGTAGATCCACTGATAACATTCCACTGGTGAGCTATAAAGTCATTATAGATATAATTCTAAATACCCCGCAATTGACAAAAAGACTCGAAGCCGGATGTTTGTAATTTTTTTAACCTGGCGGATTGTGCCAATCCATGAGACTGATGCTGCATTTGTTTTTTTTTCTTTCAAGGACATTTTAGTAAAGAACTTTCAGGGCCTTGCTTGAAACCCGTCTACGATTTTTAGCTATTGGCAGTCTGTTGAGAATCTGTAGTGTCTTTCCTTTTACCTTATTTATATGAACTGTCCCTTTTAACTTATCGTCCAGGATGACTCCTATCATTTTGGTATTCCTAGTTATCTTGATTATTTTTCAGCATAGAAACATCTTACCTTTTAACCCAAATGGGATCAGCTGTGTTTTGTCATGGGATAACTATAATTTGTATTTTTTCATCCAGTGGCTTATCTTCTCACTCTCTTTTCACTTTTTCTGGAAGCTGAAACGAAAAAGTGCAAGTAGTCCCCAAAATGTAATGTTTTGTCATGTCCGGCGAAGTCGATCTTCAGGGCTTTGTTGGCTATGAGTAAACAGAGGCGGGGTTCTGAATTTGGTATCTTGTTGACAACCAATGGAATTGGACCTGTTTATTCTCTTGTCGCCATTGTCTATGTAGATTTGTCTATAATCACAGAAGTTAGAAGCAATGTTAAAGGAATTTCTTGGACAGCTCACATTCTTCAGATCGTAAAAGCCCACTATCTGCAACATCCAGCGGAAAGCGTTATTGACTTTCAGGGACGGGGTTGTCAGTTAGGTAAAATTTGCTTATGTTTATTAGGGAAATAGGGGGATTACAAAGACATTGATCCCCTTTTTTTTTGGAAAGCTAAAAAATGGTTTTACCAACGGAAATAATTAGAACTAATACACTATATTTCTACATTTGTTAATCTAATATATGATTTCAATCGAATTTTGGTCATTAATGAATAATAAATACTCATTACACTTTTTTCGTAAAAATGAATTTGTATCAATCAGCCCTAAACCAGGGGAACATTGATGCACACGGAAATATCGAAAATAATGGCGATTATTAGGTGTGAGATTAACAAAAATGTTTTATCAATAAACTTTGCATTCCACATCAATGTTTAAAAGTTTAACAAAGTAAAAAACTTTTATTTTAATCAAAATTCAACATTTTTAATGAGACTGGAGAAATGAAACAATACTGCCTCAGAAAATAATTTATCTCTACAAATAATAAAGGAGAATGTGTGTGTGTGGGTTTGAAAATACTTTGGAGGGAGGGAATGTGTGCCTCGGAGCCACTTTTGAAAATTTTAATTAATTAAAAATTAAGGGAATTTTCGCTTTCTTCCTTGATGACTTACGAAAATAATAAGCAGAAAAATAATTTTCACTCTACCCGGAAATGCGAAAAATTATCTTTTCGGTGATATTAATTAAGTTTCCGTACAATTTTTTCTCCAAATTTTATAAATTCGTAAAAAAAATACTTTAAACTTAATTTACAACAATACTTTTCATTTTTGCCATGAAATTCAAATTGTTTCATTGTTTAAACAAATACTTAATTGCGTGTTTCCTTTAGATAGTTCATTTTTACATTTTTTTCCATTTCTGAAACGATTTTGCAATGTAGTTTAGTTGCTCTTGAGGCATATTGATACATACAGAAGACGCGTATCATTGTGTCCCGGAGTCAATTGTATCCTTCTGCCCCAACAACCTTTTTTACTTAAAGCAAGTGGTTAATCAAAAACAAAGCTTAAAAACCGAAAAACTTAATATAGTTAAAAAAAATAAATGTTTTCTCCTACCTTTGGAGTAGATTCCCTGGCAGGAAAACGTAGCTAGTTAAAGAAATCACACAACACGTACTTTGAGTAAAATTTACTTAGACGCGATGATTAGCGGTTTGATTCATTTGTAAATTAACTTTTGACTCAACATAGCCGAAAATTATACCGTGTGCTAAGGGTTACAGTGGCATATATGTGAGGGGATAGGAACACCTTGAGCCATTCCAATCATCAAAATTCATGGATTGTGTCAATGTTCCCGCGTATCAATCTACCCCAACTCCCCCTATATTAAATTGGATTCTTGGGCAGCCTCTTATTGAGCGCGTTTATATAAAAAATGTTTCATAGATTTTTAAAGTGAGGTTTAAATTATACTGTTAGGAAATACAATATTTTATATCTACTAATGTGAGACATATTAAAGGTTTTACTTTTGGATTATGGATGATACCATTTAGCAGCTTAAGGAGCTCTGAATTGAGGCAGCAGAAAATTATATCATGTAGATAATTGTATATGCTTTGACTGAAAATGTTATCATGTTATGCTTATTTTTCTTTTTTGCATTATGTGCTCTAACTTTTGTTTTCGATTATTTTTTAAATATTTTATTTTAGTAGTTAGATTGCTGCAATAGTAAGATAGTATTCTGTTTAGAGAAAAAATACGTTTAAAAATTCTTTTCGTGTTCTGTAACAACGTGACTTCTAAGAAATATCTGAGTTTTAGATCGGTTTTTTGTTTGGTTACTATATATCGTGGGAGCTCCTAGATTGGATTTGTTTCACTTCCATTTATCAGAGGTTTGTACATAAATGATAATTTTCTATGACTCTTTAAATGACGAACTGCTACTATCATATACAGAGGCTGTTCGCACATTTTTTAGACGATTTTTATAGTATTGACATAATTATTTTACGATTTTTTTAAGTGTTTTAAATGTTTAGTTTGATAATCCTTATTCTTAACAATCTTTCTATATCGTAACTTCTGTGACAATAATGCCTTCTGTAGTATCGAAAGAGGTATTTTATCCCATTCCTCTTGAACAGCTTTCCAAAGTTCACAAAGGGCTGTAGATCGACGTTCGAATAATGCTCATTTTAAAAGTCCAAATGTGCAAAAATTCATGTGTGATACATCAGAAGATTTATCAGGATTATCAGTCTCTTAATGCTGTTCAGCAACGGATTCCGAGACTACCACTTTTGGACGATTTTACACCGGAAAGGGGTGTCAGGCAATGAGTCATATGAGCACCTTTCCGGAGTTCTTTGTTACATCACGCTCAGTAAAATGTAAACATCACCCTTCCATTCTTCACTTTTCTCCTATTTTGATGAAAATAACTTCGCCCGGCGCATGCGCAAACGCGCGGAGGGTTTCCGAATTCGTTGCTAAACAATACCTATTTCTTGTTCTATTTTTTCCAAGAAATTAACAGTTGATTACGATGTGTGGCTGCTTGTTTTATCTTGATGAAGTTCTACTGATTGATGGCATTATGGGTCAATTTTCATATTTGAAAATTGGGGATAAAATATGTTCTTGATAGTATGTGGAGTTGATCTTAAACTTTATCTCCACTGTCTTTACTTTTATTTTGCCATTATATGGAAAACCAGGAACAATCATAAATCTCTTAGAAAATCCTTTTTTAGGTCCTTTAAACCATGTTTTAAGTTTTTTTTCTCCTCTTTGATGATAATAAATTTCTTTTATTTTTGCAGTCATTTCGATAGACCCAAGCCTCATCTATTTTTACAAAATTTACCCATTTTTCTTCGGATAAACTCTTTCCATAAAGAATTCTGTAGCATGTTATGCGTTCAGAGATATAAGGCGGAGAAAAACGTTGATCGTTGTATTTTTTGACATTTTTAAGATTCAAATCATTGTTAATAATTTTGTTTGCTGTTGATATTGGGCATTTTAATGGTTTTCCAAGAAACCTCTGACTTGGATGATTTTCTTTTAACGTTAAATATCTCACCTTTGCAATATTAGAAGACCTGCGTTTTATACTTGGAAACGTATTTGGAACAATTTTTCTACTTGTAGCCAGACTTTGGCGATTTTTTTTCCTTTATTATTAATAATATTATGAATCACGACTTATGATATCGAAAAATCCTTGCTTTCATAAAGTCTTTGAATGACTAAATAAGAATAACTCTCTTCGGAAAAAGGAAAAACATAGCCTTCAATCCATAGCTTCTTTAAAAGCACCATTTTGCTTGCAAACAAAAAATTTAGATAGGTCATTATAACTTATAGTTTCAAAAATGTAACTGTCGTGAAAATAAATTTTTCACAGAGTCGAATTTTTCATACAGCGAAACAAAATCGTCTAAAAAAATGTGAGAACAGCTTCTGTAATACCGTTGCTTTTCGGGTTATGATTATATAGCTGATCTAAATTATAAGAATCTTTCTGTACCATGGATAATTCATGTTCGTCAAACACATTGACTAATCCATCAATAAACCGACTATGTAAATGAAGATTCGAAATAAATTTCCAGCTTTTCGTTTCTTAAAATATTATGTAGAAAATTAACCTTTTGTAGAATGGGGCTAATCAAGAAAATAAAATTTATTTCAAGAGATAATTTAAAAGTTTTTCCTATATTTATTTTTACTATATATGACGTTGTACATATTTCATTAAATTTCACCATTGTTCCCAATTTGGATATTCAAAGTGATGTTACAGGACTGAAACACAGCTAAGAAGCCAGTAACAGTAAAATTTTCAATACATGTCAAATGCCTTTTAATACATGGTCACTTGTTTTTCGTTTCGTATATCCTTTAATGAAATCTATGTAAAATTTTCTTTCCTTCTATCAGTCATTTGTGCTCAGTCTATATTTCCTAATAAAAGTCTATATTTCATAATCCAAAATATCATATTTAAATTAAAACCTTCAATATATAGGTCAAATGCCTTGTATTAAATGGTAAATCGTTTTTTTTTTGTCGTTTATCCTTTAATGAAATTTATGTAAAATCTTCTTTCCTTCTATAATTCTTTTGCGTTCAGTCTATATTTCCTCATAAAAGTCTATATATTATAATCCAAAATATTATATTAACAGTCAAACCTTCAATATATATGTCAAATGCCTTGTATTAAATGATAAATCGTTTTTCTTGTCGTTTATCCTTTAATGAAATTTATATAAAATTTGCTTTCTTTCTATCAAACTTTTGTGTTCAGTCCATATTTCCTAATTTATGCTCATAACTGATAATATAGTCATATATCATCTAAAGTTTAACAGTTTCCTCAAATTTAATTTCGTATCAGGTAATATATCTTTAATCATATCATTTCAGGTACGCATTCTACAACAACGCAACGTTTCTAACATTGTTCCTCACAATTATACGATACTAGGAGAACTGCAAGCATTAATGAACTTTAATATGTATGGTGAAGTCTGTGTTGAACAATATGATCAATATTTCAGGGCAGATTAATAATGTCACTTAGTATCTCCTAATGTAATGAGCTAGTCGGCACGAAAGTGTTAAAATTAAACTTAAGTAGTCTCATTAGAATAGACGCATAATGTCATTTTCTCATTAGAATCCCAGTTTGCTTTGAAATGTTATGTTCGTAATCTGTTTAGAATTAATTTATCTTCTATCTTTCCTTACGCTCGCTGAAACATGCTGATATATTCACAAATTCAGCAAAAAGTAAGTTTTGTTTATTTTTCTATCAGCGAGTTAACATTACTAATGCGGAAGAAGTACGTTTATATGAGTAACTACCAAATCAAAATATCATTTTTGTCTTATATCCTACCTTTTGTTAGCTACTTATTATACTCTTTATAGGATGTTGTGCATGGTACAAATCCCAAATGGTTTAGAATATACACACTTATCGTGGTCCAATCGCTGATTTCTAAACCGTTAGAGATAGATATATAATTGCAATTGGAAAAATCCTTTAAATGAAGCGAAGAATTATAATATATGTTTTTTGAGTGAATAAATATATTCCTGAAAAAGTTATAAAATCTAACTTTTTATACAGTCCTCCGGTCATATCAATCATATTTAGTAAAATATTCTTGACACTCTAACATTTTAAACAAAAAAGTCCCAGTCTTTTGCGACTAAAACTGACCGAGTTATGGAGCTTTGAATGTCTCTGACCACTTTACACCATTTCAATAGCCGTCTAGAAGACGACCCACCAATCAATGAGCAGCATTTGCTCGACGAGGCGGCCGCTGATTGGTTAAAAATCATGAAATTCAAAGCTCCATAACTCTCTCAGTTTTAGAGGCAGAAGCGTGGAAATTTTTTTGTTTAAAATGTTAGAGTGCCAAAAATATTTTGCTAAATATGACAGATAGGACCGGGGGCCATATAAAAAGTTAGATTTTGTAACTTTTCCAGGAACATATTTAGTGACTCAAAAAACATTAAATATAATTCTCCCCTTTATTTAAAGCATTTTTTCAATTAGGACTATATATCTATCTCTAATGGTTTAAAAATTAGCTATTGGACCACGATAAGTTTGGACACTCTGTATACTCAAGCACTTTAATCTAGAATTCATGATAAAGGAAAAGTGTCAGATCTTCAGTTGGTCAAAGCAACATTGAAGCACAAAGGTAACATGTAATGAATAAGTTTGACTTTGCTTCGATACGGTAGCTTGAGTTGTTGGAGGACTTTCCGGGGAATTTGTCCCTACATTTGTGTTGTGGTTGTTTGGAGGAAAGTCAAGAAAACTTACAGCAGCCAGCCCGATAGCAGAGAACAATTTTTTTGCTAAAGCGCAAATCTGTCTACCTGTTTTCGAATAATGGTAGTTAAGAGCTCAGTCAGAGGACTGAACCCGTAACTTTCTTTCTCATAGCCTTCTTATAAACATTTCTATATATAAAAGACAATGTTCGTATATTTGGTCGCTATAGACTCAAAAAGTACTGGACCGATTTACGAGCAGTTTTTTGCAAAATGACCCGAGTTGTTCGAGGAATTTTTAAGCTATTGAAATTCTCGATCTGATCATTAGAAAGAAAGTTAGGGGGGAGGGCATAAACGTCTATAAGGTGCGGATGTCGTCGATTTGCTTACATTATCCGTTAATCGTCGCACAGCTCTCTCTGACAAACCTTGCGTAATGCGATATGCGCAGTAACGTATTCTTCGTGGCGTATTGATACATGCATTTGCTTTGTGATGTATCATTACGCGCGCTGTGCGAACAGGTAAACAGTTTTTGCCTTTGAAACTTTTCGCGTTGTCCGTGGAACACTGAAATTCTCTATCTGACCAGTAGAAAAAAAATTAGGGGGGGCCTAATAATATAATATCAATCGTAGCAGTACTATTATTTAAATGCAGATTGGATTTAGGTTAAATTTTGTGAAGTTTCGTACTGTTCAATTTTTTTATGTTTTGTAGGTATATATTAGTTTTGCTGTATTTTTGTATACAATTTATGTAAACCAAAACGCAAAAATAATAATGCATATGTGTAAATATCTAACTTTAACTAAATACAATAATTGATGACAAACATACAAGTGATACCCATAAGCGCTATGGTAATTCATCACTGCTGTAAGTCGTATTTGAGACAGAGATGAACATAGATTATGCATTGTAAGAAAGGTCACAACTTTTTAATGCATTTATCAGAAATATTCTAGAAACTCTATGAGCATGAGCCAAACATTGAATAAAGGCTGCTCTCATGAGCATGAGAGCAGCCTTTATTCAATTTACTTTCAAATTCCAAAGCAAAAGGTTTTATTTCTGTCTCATTGTAAGACAAGTGAGCCGTTATAGAAGCAAAAATAATAATAGGCATTTTTTTAGTTACTTTGAGTAACTTAGGTCGCAGTTCAAATGTGAAGAAAATAATCTCATATCTGAAACAAGAATTTGACCAGTACTGAATATAGTGAAATTCAGAACAAATAAAAGAAGATAGTTTAAGCCAGTATCACCACGATAAAAGCAAGTTCAGCTTCCATTGAATGTTATGTAATGTATTTGAATATAATCAGAACTTAGTAATGCTTTTTTTTCGAAATTCATTGATTCATGTTAGTATTGATGTTGATTCCGAGGCAATTATTATTTGATCATGATGGTTCATACTGCGGAAATAACACCAGCACTATATTTCGTTCGTAGAATTTAATTGCTCATGGTTAACAACTGACTTCGTTGCGCCAAAAACACATTAAAATTTTCGGCACAATAGAAAACGGAAGATTAGCAAGCGACTGAACTTACATGTTTTTTTTCATGTAGAATCATACAAAAGAAGAAATCCAAAGCGGTGAAATCAATTTTGAGTGAATAATAATGTTTTAAAAATGAAATCTGTATTCTAATTAAGATTATTCTGCACCTAACACATAAATCCCAACTAAATATACTGAAGCCACAGTACTAAAATCGTCGTCTTGGTGGATTCTAAACCTCAGGGTTTTAGTGCTTTCCGGCAGGCAATTAGTCACATAATTGATAAATGAGGTCTTTGAAACCTGATTACCTTGGAGAATACTAAATCTTCTTCTATTATTCTGGAACAAAAGTACTTTTGCCTCATCTTGTTTAGATGAAATTTCATCAGTTTGCAAGAGTTATTCTTCCATTAACAGTACTTACCAAATTATTTTAATTTGATTCTCCAATAAAATTCAATTTAGTGCATATAATTGTTCCCAAAGCTCCCCGAAACCTTTGAAAATTTCTCCATTCAGATTTTTAAGCTAATTAATGATTTATTTGTTTCGAAACAGTTTCCATTGAACTAACTGGTTTGCAGCCAAATAATTTACTTATTCAATTGCATTCTAATCATTTAAAGTTATATAATTCCAAAATGAAGAGAATTAATATAATATGAAAATAAAGTTTTGAAAGATAAAAAAATATTATCTTCTCTTTTAATGAAAAAAAATTGCTGTCAGCGATTTTCCAATAAAAAAGTATGCATCTATAAGGAAAGCAATTCAAGATATTCTTTTCTAGATTTTAATCCGTTAGCAATGTTCATCATTCAATGAAAAAATTTGTGAATAATTATTTTCTGACGAAGAAATGGGCATGAATTTGCAATCATAGCAGTGGGCTTGAGTTATGTTATAAAAATATCTCAAGCAAAATCAACTTACAAAAAGTATATTCTTATGTTGAAACAAACTCTAATTTACTAGGTTTTTTAAAACTTCATTGGAGAGATGAACTTGTAGAGATATGTAAGAGATGTTTAGAAACGTTTACGTCAGCGTAGTTGCTGAACGTTTTATTTTCCTCAGGAGTTATTCTGATTAATAAGAATTCTTAGTAAGAATCGATCAAATACGAGTTTCATTCTTTCCTTGACAAGATGATATTTTTAATAAAATGCCGAATCTCTTAAAAAAATACTCTGAAAAAGAGTCTGTACCTAAGTCATTTCAGTGGACGGTCTTATATATAGGCAATGCTTTGAGTTGTTTGTAGTATACATTAAACAGAATTTTAATTATCAAAGCTTTTGATAGTAATGACCATTCAACTTTCGTCAAAGTTTTTGATAATTTAAATAATAATTTAAAAGATAACGGCTACCCAAGTAATTTCTTTAAATTTATTAACTTAACTATAAAAGGATTGAAGAGCTTCTAATTTTCTGTTAATTTGGTTCGAATTTTTCTCAATAGATGGAGTTAGATTTGCTAGCTTCAAGACTTAATATCCTTTATTTCTGGCATGTTCCGAAGGCGTCATTCTTACTGGTATATTTGGCAGAAGGTAATGTTAATTTTACGTTCCTTTTTTCCTCTCCATTAGAATTGTTAAAAAGACTTTATGAAGCTTTTTTATTTAAGAAAAGTTATTTTCCTTTATTCCATTATTGGATAAATTCAGGCCACGGAGGGAATATTATTTGACTATTAAGTCATTCCCTTGACAGAAAATTTATCCATATTAGAACTCCGATGGCGAGTGGCACTTTGAAAAAATTCGCCATTCGAGTTCTCTTCCATTTTTTTCCATTTTATTTATTTTATCTTAATGTGTTTTAATTTTTATTAAAGCAATATTTTTGTTTCTTGGTTGTATCTTAACATGTTAGTTGACTTCAGACAATATTGTTAATGCAATCACTGGATGCTGCTGCGTTGGTATATTGTGCGCGAAAGGTATATTGTTATAATTATTGTTTACTTCTTCTGTATTTTCTTTTCTGCAATTAAATATCTTTAAATTAATGCATTTTACAAAATAATTCTGCATTTGCTGATAACTATTGCTGCATATTTGGAGTTGCAGTATCAATAGATCCTTAAAATTTTATAGTTTTGCTTTGGCCTGAGGAAGTTTCATAGGTTAATATTAAAGAAATAAATTTTATTTGTAAATATATTTTATTTTAACAGATCGTGTTATTTTTCTCAAATGAATGAACATTCCCTTTCGCGAATGAATGGCCCTTGTCACGAAAGCTTCATAAAATGCATTTTGCTCTCTGATTGCATTCTTATACTTATTATGTCATGAAGATGAATGAATTCGAAATAAAATTTCTATCTACAGTCGGGAAACGTAAAGCGCGCAATTAGAGAGCATGCATTAATCGTTTAATTTTCTGTTAGCTAACAGATAAAAATAAATCAAGCCATTGAAATTTAGAAATTTTTCGAAGGATTTTGTAGTAGAAACAAATCAGTCAAAAGATACTCTGATCATTTGGAAATTCTGGACACTTTTTTAAATTCAAGACATTTGTAATTGCAGAAAGAATTCAAATTCTTTAAGTAAATAACATTCTGTATCTTTTAAATCAAGATTGTCACGTCAAAGTAAATGAAATATGGCAGGAACCACGAATTATAAAGTCATGAATAACCATATAGATGCCCCTAGTGGCGAAGTGATTTAATGGGTATACTTGAAGAACATTTATAAGTGGAAGAAGGAAATG
>BGPR01002916.1:106272-118378 GCA_013235015.1 Araneus ventricosus
AATGGGTTTGGCGGTTTAATGGGTATACTTGAAGAACATTTATTAGTGGAAAAAGGAAATGTTTTCAGTCTTCCGTTGCGATCGTAACCAGCATTATTCTCAATCTGGTGGACCGATGTGCGTTTTAGCAACGAATTGCTCTCCGCAATCTGACTGGCAGATGGATGTTTTGTTGTGTAATATTTGTGTGTTCACATGAATTAGAAACACAGTGTATTCGTGAGTTCTCTGGTATCGAAATTATTATATAATAACGGCGAACCCTCGCAAAGTAACTAGTAAGACAGGATCTCCCCTGATCCCTAGGAAGGTCCAGAACTATAAAGAGACACTACCCTTTGGTCCAATCAGAAACGCAAATGACCGAGATTGGCTGGACGTACGTGGGGGCAAAGAACCGCAAGTATATTAGGGTGTGGCAATAACAAAAGGGAGGAGGAGATAAGAAGAACGCAACTAAAATGAGCTTAAAGACATGAAATAAATTTAAAAAATCAAAAAAATTTAACTTAAACTTACAGAAAAATTTTCTATAAACAATAAAGTTTAGAAAATAAAATTCAAACAATGTTTAAGCCGCGAGCAACTGCAGCTGCAAACAAAAAACAAGGAGCAATGGAAATCAATATCAATCAAAGAAAGCCAAAAAACAGAGATAAACTCAGAGGGAATTGAAAAAATTAAACAAGGAATCCATTCGAATCCATCTTTTCAAGGGTTAAGGACTTTATTGAAATGGATTCAAAATAATAATTCGGAAATTTTTCTATAAGAAGCATGCAGTACGCCAAATATAGCTTCTCTTAGTCCGAAATTTCCCAAGAAAAGACAAATTAGATCTGCACATCAAAAAGCATCATTTCAAAAGAAAGAGGGAAAACCAAACATGCAAACATAGAAACGCTAATAAGACTGATTTAAAAATATCAGCCATCTGGCTTTTTAAAGGTAGCCACAGGCGCGGCCCGAGGCCCAGGCAAATTGGGCAACTGCTCGTGGCGCCAAAATCCGAGGAGGCGCCAAAGCTGTAGCGCGTAGGGAAAAAATGGTTTAATAGATATGAGAGCGCCGTAAAAACGGCAAATATATTTTTAAAATAAATTTGTTGAATGTATCATTTCAAATTAAATAATATCACTTCAGAATCTTAAATATATCTGGAGTTTATTAATTCTCACCATGATATATTGTTAAGTCATATTTTCAGGTAAAACATGCATATTTCTATGTTCTAAAAAATGAGGTTTGTTTAACATTTAGAATACAGACATATAGAATTTAAAAAATACTTTGGTTTTGTGTGGGGGAGGAGGCGCTATGTTGTCGCCTTGCCTGGTTGGTAAATTACCTCAGGCTGCTTCTGAGTAGCCATCATAAACTTATCCCATATCCAGAATAGAGGAAAAAGATAAAAAAATATCCTCACGTAATCACGCTTTCTTTTAAAAGAAGGAATCAGCAAATTTTTAAAGAAGTACTAGTTCAGTGGCGGCATCTATATTCGAAAAACAAAACAGGAGAAGGGGGAAATATTTAGACATTTTAATAAAAAAAACTAAAATGAAGTGGTTTGGGTGGAGGGCACTTTAAGTAGCTGATTTTTGTGAGTGGCTTCATTGCGTGTCTATTATGCAAGTGACAGTGACCGTCTGGTTAATTGAGAGATTTTTATTGAGACTGTATGAGGAGAGCGAAGAAGAACAATTGAATGTCGCCGTGTGATCAGCGACTCTTATTGGAAACATACGAGTAGTTGCATTTTTGGTGAATAATTGACTGAGGATCGATTGACGCTGCATGGTGAGTTGAAATCCATCTGATCAGATTGAATTACTAGAGACATTTAACTGACTTTCGCTTTGAGACTGATTTACTTATTTTTATGCGTTCATATTCTTCATGGGCTAATTTTATTTAATGAAAATTTACATTAAAATATCTATACAGTAAATAAAGTTTAATGATATATATTTAAAATTAAGATTGTCTTTCTTTGTTTCTAATCCTGAGTGCTAAATTGTTTACATTAATAAAAATAAATTATGAGACAAAGGTAGAACTTGAGATTGATAATTAAGTTAATAGTGTCTAAATAATCAATTCATAATAAACCTAAAATTTAATCATAACAGTTTCCGCGATTTTCTTCCAAGTAAAATGTAAATGTGAGTCAGTTTTCCCTGAAATTCCTCTAGGGAGGCAAACCTATTTCCATATATTGCAGCTGAGTCATGCTTTTATCTAAGGTGCTTCCTAGATGCTCCCTCGTCATTTACCTGCTGTTCAAAATTACGAGGTTCGTCCCGAAATATCCCTCGAGTTGCTTCTAAATGGGGCGTTAATATAACAAAACAAAACTAAACTACATATCGGTGCTCCATGGTCACTTTGACAACATAATATACCAAAATTCCTCTTTATTTTCAATCCTTGACCCATGGACGGCTAGTAGGATTAGTGGACAAAGTGGGATTAGAACCTCTACTACATTGGTGTATTCGTAAAATAAGCAGTGCTGGGACGGTCTAAAAGCAGTGCCGGAACACACTGAGAACGCTGTAAAAGCAGTACCGGAACGCTCTAACAGCAGTGCCGGAACGCTCTAAGAACGCTCTAAAAGCAGTGCCGGAAAGCTCTGAGAACGCAGTAAAAGCAGTGCCGGAACGCTCTATCCTAGGTGACAAAAATTGTGCTGTTTGAAAGACGTTTTCATAATTTTTTTTATTTATTTCCCGTAAAGAAAAGCAGTGTCGGAACGGTGTTCCGGCTCCACTACATCCCTGCTCTACTACGAGATTGATTTTAAAAGTATGTTTAAATAAAGGTGAAATAAGATATTAAAGTGAAACCACATTATCACTCTTTGGACTAATGTAATTTTATTACTATCGTATGTTTTTAATTGTATTTTTGATTTCAATATGGAATAAAAAAGTAACATCCATGTCATAGGTATACACTGATGTACAGCTGTAGTTGTTTGGATCTTCATAGAGTCATGATGTTTTGAAAAAAATTATAGAAATTTTGAAATAATCTTTCTAGCGTCAACTACTGGACTGTGAAGAGGACCTAGAAAATTTATAATGAAATTGTTCACTGCATTTCTTCAAAAAGAGATTGTTATTTTATCATTTTATTATGGCGTGTTTGAAAAAAATCATGTTTAATTTAGAATGGGAAATATTCTGGATACAGAAATAAAGTTGTTCGGTTAAGAGAATTTATCCATAAAGTTTTTCTTTTCAGTAGCAGATAGAAGCGCTTTTAAATAAAACTGAATTGTTGCAACCAAAGTAGAAAGTACTTGATAATGATCTGGTATAATGAAGTGAAAATCATTGAATATATATTTATCTAATTTGTGAAATAAAAATTGTTTTATCTTAGAACACTAAATATTTGTAGAAAGAAATCAGTTATAAGAAATCTCATTAATATATAAAATTAATATGCAGGGTTCTTTTGTTCTGAAATATTATGCTAACACACATTAATTATATCAAATGCAAAGTTCAATTATAATAACAGTTTTTTTAATAATTTTTAATGAATAAAAAGAAGAGTTTCAATAATAAGCTTTATTAGAAAAACTTTTTGGAGGTAATCGAGGTAGCACAAGATATTCAATAATACTGTCACTGTAATTATCTCATTTGCCAAACCACAATACCTTTAAAATACACGTAGACAATAGAGCAAGTAGGCATCTTCCAATTCAAAGAGCATAAAACAAATAGCAAGACAAATTTTCAAAATCCTCCTAACAAATTCAAGAATAAAAGTCTCGTGGATTAAAGCTCGTGCAGGCAATATAGGCAATGAGAGAGCAGACCAACTGGCAAAAGACGCAACACAACATGGGCAACCCTATTCACTTACTAAGTTTCCTAAACCGCACATAAAAGGCCTCCGGTAGAGCATGCTTGAGGAGTGGTAAATCTCATGGAAGAATGGCGATACAGGTAAGAAAATCTAAAACATCATGCCCTCAGTTAGTCTACGTCCCACTAACTGGATTCAAGAGGATATTATCTTCTCCTCTCAACATGGCCCTTTCCCTGCCTACCTCAAAAGGTTTCACCTGTCTGACAGCAATTATTGCAGTTGTGTTGGAATTGGCACGGCACTTGGACAATATATACAAGACACCCAATATATATAAGACATTCCTCATATACAAGACACTCAGTGTCTTGGTATATGAGGAAGCCAGTGCCAAACTTCGAACAAGAATGGCTGAAAAGAGTCGCCAATAACCTCGTCTCCAAGCATAAAATTCGTAGGATTGTCAAATTCATAAGCGAAAACAGAGATCTTTTCCAGCCTTCCTAGCTTTCAACTATCCAGCGAGCCGAACCAACAAGCTCCAAATTACCGGACATCCCCAACCTTCAGAAAAAGAAAGGTAAAACGACATATAAAGAAAAGAAGACTATTACGTACTAATAGTGTAAAAGTGAAAATGCCTGCGCTATTGCATAGTGTAAATATTTCTTTCTTTTTGTTTGTTTTGTTTTTCTCTTTTTCTTAAATAAAATTCCGGTGTCTTGCCCATAAAACCGTTCAGTGACCGGTTTGGTCACGGGTACGGGGGCAAGAGACGGCTTTCTATTACTGTAATTATTTAACTATATAGTGAATACTGAAAAATATCGTTAAGACATTTCACAATATCTTTCTGTCACTAGAAATCGTGTGGAATTAATATAGCTGTTTTAGAAAAAATGCTTATCATTCGGACATCAAGCATTGCATATTAATTATTTAGTTCCTGAAGACAATTGTAATTCTTCAGAATTCCTTTGCAAAACAATAGACTCGAAATTAAATTTAACTTTGTATTATTTATCCATTAGCATTTTAAAATAACTTGAAATTACAGAAAGAAAGTTGTTTCAGATGTAATGGAAGTGGGTAAAAGTTGGTTTCAATAATTAACCTTTTGTATTGTAGCTCATTAACAAGGTTGCTTGCATTATTAAACAAGTATTAGAATAGAAGAAGCATGCTTTGCATTGCTCTGAATATTTGTTATTAGAACTTTCCGCTCAGTGAGATTAAGAAAATTGAAAAGAGAAGAACGAATTTAGTGAAATGTAAAATTCAAAAGATTGCAAACCATTTTCTTCCGAGTAGCGAAAATGCTGACTGTTTAGCAGAAAATTGCACAATAGTTTTAATGTGCAGTATTTTGAACTTGTAACCGGAATATCGGAACGTGAATTGAGTTTTAATACTTGCTTCCGTAATCAATTTTCAAGTGTCTGAAGTACATTTTAAGTTGTCAAGAAGTAGAAAGTTTCAGGTTCTTTGAATGAAAGCTGAGTTCGAATAATTGCAATGAATGGCTGCAATGAATAAGGGATTTTGAGTAAGTATGAAGGAGAATAATGAGAGAAGTTTCGTTACAACTTCGAAATGAACGGGGTCTAAATTTTTAATTAAACGATTTTCTCCTGAAATGGCCTATTTGTTATGCTATAAATATCCTGTTGTCTTATTCGTGAACATTTATCTGACAAGAGATTTTGAACATTCACAGTGATCCTTTATTCCAATGTAGAATTTTTCAAAATATTTTGGAGTATTTCTTACAATTTTTGTTGTAAGCTTGATTGACGTGTCATTTTGAAGTTACACGAGGGCTATTTTGGGACGCTCAAGAAGGATGGTCAAATTACAAGAAATACAACTGATCCAGCATCCCGCCCCACTGGGAGACACCAAGAGTACGTCGATGAGAAGCCGCCATATAAGTAAGCGGTGTCAACCTTCGCTGGTTGGTACAATAATGGTTGGGGCTCGCCTTCTGCCTGTTATTGTGCGTGCCTCCTACGGGAGGGAACGGGCCGTGGCCAGTGATGGCCATTAGGACTCCGGCCTCTGCGCTCGAGCTGTCGCAGCGATTGTGACTGAGATGCACCGGACGGCTTCGCGCCAGGCCGGAGTGATTTCCATATTAGCCGGCACCCCTCCCAAACTTTCAGGCTACACCAACAGGAAGACGTTTGACCTTCGTCATATAAGATGTGCCCAAATGAAAAAGAGACTAAAGTTATATGCAAAGAAATTTTAATAAGAATATTCTAATTAAAGCTCATGTGGAACAGTAAAAATATAAATAATTGCCATTGACGTTGATACACTGATCCCAGCGCGTAGGAAGGGAGTGGATTGCTTCAGTGTAGAAACTCCTGGGGTTGCTGACGGATCCAGTTCCCCTCTCGCCGTCTTCTGGTCTCTGACAGATACTTGGATACACACTGTGCACATACTTTGCCATAACCAAGCTTCTTGTGGATTATGTGATGCACAGTTCTTTTGCTAACGACAGTTCAACAGCAATTTCACATGTGGTGATCCGAACGATTTTTCCGTATAAGCTCATCCACAGTCGAAATCGTGGCACTATTGGTCACAACGTGCGCCTGTTCAAAGCATGGCAAGTTCTTGATGTTTACGCGTCCTGCATCATAACGCTGACTCCACCGGAACATGATGCATCGTGCGAGACATTGCTCTCCGTACACCTCTTTCATCCTGCGATAAATTTGCGAAGCATGCTTACCTTCAGCACGAAGAAATTGGATAACTGCTCTTTGTGATGATCTGGAGGAATCCATCATGCAACGAACTTTGGAAACAACTCTTCAGAAATGAGGATATCGATGCGAAGCCGTTAACTACTCAGTTGCAACTATCGGCTAGCACATTAACGCACTGGGATTTGATACAACGTCGATACAACTAAGGTCTCCTTTTCATTTGGGCTCACCTTATATATCAGATACGTATATGTGGCTGATCTTTTGTGGAATCGGGTATCAGCTGAAATTCTGTAAATAATAATTAATTTTAGTAAAACTGTATTAATATGTAGCAATTTAATTCAATTTGAGAGTCAATGGAAGAAACTATATCTTTTAATTTTAACTATTTTAAAACATTCGTTCTAGAAACATTTGTTCTCCATTTTGAATTCGGCTCAGTTATTCATAATGTGTGGGACAGAAAATGATGCGGATTCTTGATACACTCCATATACAAACATGTAACCTTGGTGCTGAAACAACTTGTACGTGAAAACGTAACTTCTCCAAAAAATGAAGATGATATTTGGAAAAAACAGCAGCATGGATTTCACAATACCATGAAATGTTAAACTTAAAACTTAAACTACTCTTAACTTTTACACACGAAATTAATTGTGCAATCCTTTCCGTAGGATTCTTTCATAGTTTTAACATTGTGATAATTAACTGAATTTAAAAATGCTATTGAATGAAAAAGGAAACAAATATATTCTGAACAAGTAATATTTATAGATATTCGTATTTTAAATAGCTGAACAATATATTAATGAGCATTTTATGAAAAGATGTTATGGATAATGATTCCAAAATTTCTTTTTAATATTGCAATTGTTTTGCTGATTTTCCATTAACAAATTCTTTAATTACAAAGTTGGTAGAAAGCTATTTGATACTTCGGCTCTGGGACCAAAACTTCGCTTAAACAGATGCATGCTCTGCTATTGTTTAAAACAATATAACGAGATTTGCTTCAAAATTACGCTGAATTTTAAAACGCGTTTATATTTTTGGCAATTAGGTTAGTTTTGTTTGTCTTATTTATATCACAATAGCTCTTTGAATTATATACATTTCAGTCAATATTGCATTTTATAACAATAAAACAAACATTAAAAGGGTAATACAGCTTTGCAATATTGAATAAATAGCTTCAAAATTATCATAATTCTTTATCAGTAATAGAATCTTTAGCTCTAAAATTATTTCAACTATCACATATGAACATGTATCATCCTTAATAATTTAGTTAAAATAATCATTGTTAAAACCAAGGCAATATTCTTTGTGACTGATGAAAGATTATTGCTATACTACCTCTCGGATTATGAGCAAAATATCTTGAAGAGTTAATAATATTAATTTTTAAGAAAGATTTTCGTTGAAAAATGTAATTAAATTCTACACTTTATGAGACAGAATGATTTCTTTACTTTAAAATAATTTAAATAATTTACGTATATTAAATTGTGAAGTATTTGACTATTTCATAAATATGTACAGTTTAAATAATTTCTATTATAAGAAATTTAAAATAAAAGCAACATATTTACCTTTAATTAAATCCTAAAAGTCACTATTCGTTATGAATTCGAGACTTGCATTTATCTCAAAAGATAAATAACTCCTATCCGCCTGAAATTCAATCACGTGTGATTTTTAATGAGGGTATTTATTATCTTTGGAAAGTTTTAAATTGAATTACCTTCCTCTTACACTCAAAGGAAATTTTATTTAAAGATGAAGCAAAGAGAAAAATCAAAATTCGAGTAATTTTATTTATCAGATATAGATTAGAAAATTAATCAAAATAATGCAAAAATAATGATACTTTCTAAATTAATCGATATTTAAATTTCTGTACTATATAAGAAACAAATTATTTGCTATATCGTTTTTTGAAATTTATTTAAATAGAATGCAATATCAAAAACGTTAATTAATTATGGTACTTAATTAGAAAAGTTCATCAGTTTAATTAAACTTTTCTTTCCAGTTTTCGGATAGAAAAATAAGCTGTAATTATATTGCTTGAATTATTTAATTCAAACCGCTAGCCTTCTCGAGCTCTCTGATCTTTATTAAAAGAAAAAAAATGTAGAGGATATCACATTGGAATGTCGTTAAAAGTTTTAATTCATTCTTTGTTGTTTCAAGATATCAAAATACATGCAGAACATGGAAAATAAAAAACTCAAAGCATACTATTCAAGATAATATATTTTTGCTTTAATGCTCTACTAATCATTAATAACACGAATAAAAACTACTTATAAACGGAGAAAATAACATTTTTTTCATAATATTGTAGCGGTTACAATCAACTGCCTTCTCCTTTCTATGGTAGGTGGCGCTACTGGAGCCATCTTTTTCCCATGATGCCTCACTGTCATTCTAGTCTGTATACTTGTCTTGTGTTGTTGTCTGTTTTCGTTGATTTTCTTTAATGTTCTGTGCTGTGGAACGTAGCCTAATAAAAAATGGTTCCTGAAATTGAATTGATTCTTCAACAGCGGCATTCCATATAAACATGAGTCTCGTCCCTCTACAATATAACGTAGGATGCTGCGAATATTATTAAAAGAATAAACTATCTTCTCTTATACCATTGCATGTTTGATGAAAATAATCATATTTGGGTTCGATTTTCCATTAGGAATACATTCTTTTTAAATGTTTTATTTTATTCAGAAAAAAAGCGATATATATGGCTTCAAAAATAAACATCTTATAAGCATAATTAAAATTCTGTATACTTACTCAGTTTTACTATTCGATAATTCATCTTCAAAAAGATGTTTACCTAATTTGATTATGTGTTTAATGATTGATACATTGTAATTTTCTCTAAACATTTACAAAGCAACAAGAACAAATAAAATTCGTATTTTTTAAAATTCTATAATTATAGAAAATTCAGAGAATACAGAATCAAGAAAATTAGATGTAAGGAATTCTGTCTTCTAGAGAAACAAAAAGACAGAATTCAAAATTCCTAACTGACTTACTAATTCCAGTCAAGGAAGCAAACATTCTCGCTTTAAATCTCTGCAACGTTCAGAAATGTTGACAAATTTATTTAATTTGAATCATATGTGCATTTGATATTGTTTTGTTTGGAAGAATGAAAAAAAGTTGATATTATTAACTTGTTTCAACAATCACTCGAAGTTACTTTTAATTTTATGGAAATGATACGAAATTAATTTTGAACGTTAAAAAAATATAAAAATTTCAAGGTAGCTTGTTTAATTATTTTTTATCAGCTGCACAAATGCAAAATCATAAAGAGAACACATACAGTGAAGATATTTCAGAATTTAATTTTCGATACTTTCATGTATAAACTAAGTTTCAAAAATAAACGTTTATGGATTTCAGTATTTATGGATTATATGTACGAAATTATTTTAATTTACTTGGCAATATACTACATGGAACGAAATAGATATGAAATTCAATAATTTCTTTAAAAATTTGTCTATCATATTTGTTTTATGATAATGATAATATTCATTACATTTTTTGCTCAATCGTTTAAGGGGAGTTGGAACCCTAAGTCCGTTAACCCTAACCCTGTTACTTCGATATACCTTTTCTCAAAATCTGTTATAGATTCATGTTTGAAATTTTTTACACAAGTAAAGTACATCTTTCTCATTATACCGAAATGATTTGTAGAAAAACTCAAAACTTTATTTTTTTACAATTTTTTGTGTGCCAAAATACGGTAAAATTTCACTATGTCTAATTAAATTTTTGTAAATTTATGAAAATTAAAAATTAATCCAAAGCTCATTTCAGTATAATAAGAAAGGTGTACTTCACTGGTATAAAAAAATTTCAAACATGTATCTATAACAGATTTTGAGAAAGGGTACATCGAAATTGCTAATTTAACATTTTTTTGTTTTGACACAAAAAAATTTGTAAAAAAATAAATTTTTGAATATTAAAAAATCATTTTAGTATGATGAGAAAGATGCACTTTACTTGCATAAAAAATTTCAAACATGAATCTATAACAGATTTTGAGAAAAGGTACAAAGAAGTAACAGGGTTAGGGTTAACGGACTTAGGGTTCCAACTCCCCTTAATATTTTGTTATTTTTAGCTTTCATAAAACGATAACAATTTATAAATAGCAGGAAAAGAGCAGGAGTGGCGTTAGAGTCCGCCTGACGGGAGTTCACGGCCTGCTGAACTGTAGAATGGATATAATGATGACCCTCCTAAATTTTCGCCAGTTCTTCATTTATCTACTAGTCGAATGGCCCGTTGCGTGAACGGGTACAAAAGTTTTCCCTGAACGGAGTTGGAGCAGAGCATCCCAGACTGGGGCAGCCCGGTCCACCCACTGATGCCACCTCTGGAAAAGAGTGGTTGAATTGGATTCATTTCGAGGATACAATTTTTCTTCCTTGAAAAATAATACATTTTTATATCTTGGAAAACACAATTTTTTACTTTAAAAAAATCATAACATTTATTGATTAAAATAATATATTATTAATTTTAAATTTTGAGCTCCCAGTTTTTGTTTGTCTCGAAGACAGAATTTCTTACGTGTAATTTTCCTTATTCTGATAATTTTATGTACTGATTTTTATATACAATGAATTTATTAGGAAGTCTTTGAAGAAAAGTAATTCCACAAAATGTATCATTGTTTAGACAGTTTTCTTGATGGATGCAAGAACTTTGAAAAAAAATTGGAAAACAATATGATACTTTCATATACCACCTCCTCCATGAAGTCATGTTTATATCGGAAACAGAAGCTGATATTTTATGAGCTTACCTTCTGTACAATTAATCTAGAATATTATTACACTCAGAAATCTAGAGATTATATTAATTCCTTTTGAAATATGGATTTTAATATAAATCAGTTCCGTCTGCTGTCTTCCTATATAAATCTTTTAGAATGAATTTCATGGCCGGAGTCATATTAATTTCGTAAATCTTCTCACGGTTCACTTTGCCATACCATGCCTTTCGTGCCCGAGTCAAGTCGGGTTTGCAGAAAGTCGGCAGTATAATACATATATAATGTGTTGAGATTTCTAATCTATATATATAAAACTCAACGTATGTATGTCAGAGTTTATATATGTTTGCTGCAGCATCACTTTTTAATGCTTGCACCAATTTTGTTGAAACTTGGTGCACAGGTTAATTATTAGCCTATTTAAATTACTGTATGGGTAAATAAGCCTTAGCCCAGTCCCTCAGGGCACGGAGGGCTAAAGCGTCCAAAATACATGTAACAAATAGGCCGGTTGACATGCTTGGCGATTTAGATGAAACTCGCCACTCAGGTTCCTAATTAGCTCTAACCCAGGCCCTCAGGGCAGGGTGGGCCAAAATCTCCAAAATACATGTAACAAATAGTTCGGTTGACATGCTGGCGATTTTGATGAAACTTGTTACTCAGGTTCCTTATTAGACGACTTGAAGTACTATAGGGGTAAATAATCTCTAACCTTGTCTTTCTGGGTAGAGAGAGGCAA
>BGPR01002916.1:118388-135643 GCA_013235015.1 Araneus ventricosus
TGAAACTTGTTACTCAGGTTCCTTATTAGACGACTTGAAGTACTACATGGGTAAATAATCTCTAACCTTGTCTTTCTGGGTAGAGAGAGGTAAAGTCTCCAAAATACACGTAACAAATAGGCCGGTTGACACGCTTGCCGATTTGAGTGGCTTGGGCAACTTTTATGAAATTGGTGCACATTCTTCTAATTAGGAAACTAAAAGTACTAAATTGGTAAATAAATACTAATCAAATCCGTCATGTTAGTGTGGGTCAAAGTTATTTAAATACATTTAATAAATGGGTCGATTAATTTGAAACTTGATATAATTGAGACAATTTTGATGACACTATGTACCTATATTCCTGTTTGGCTGGCTAAAAGTAGTGTCTCAGTAAATAAACGGTAATCCATTTTTTCAGAGAAGGGTGGAGAAAAATGGTCAAAATGCACGTAAATTGTTGGGCCGATTAACATGTTGTTGGATATGGCTAGTGCGATTTTGACGATATTTTGTACATATATTTCTCAGAGTCTGATTAAAAATACTCTATGGGTAAATAAACTCTAACACAATTCCTCCAGAGTAGGGTGGTGTTCGTTCGTTTAAAGAGTAAATACCTCTAACAAATGAGCCGATTGAGATAAAATTTGATAGGAATAGGAAAAGTTTGATGACACAGAGTATATATGTTCCTCACAGGCTGACTAAAAGTAGTGTAGGGATAAATAAATGCTAATCCAATTCCCCAGAGAAGGTTTGTGAAAAATCCTCGAAATACACCCAAACCCTTGGGCCGATTGACATATTGTTAGATACAGGTAGGGAGATTTTGATGAATTTTGGCACATATGCTTCTAATTAACCAAATAAAAATACTGTAGGGCTAAATAGTCGCTAACATAATCTATGAGGTTAGGGTAGGACAAAGTCGTTTAAATACATGCGGCAAATGGACGATTGACATGAAATTTGACACTGCTTTTGCAATTTAATGAAACATTATACAAATGTATCTCACAAGCCAAAATAAAAGCAATTTAGCACAAATACTCACTCAATACCTCAAGTAGGGTGAGGCAAAGACAGAGGCAGATTAACACGAACTCAATACCGCTTGAGCAATCTTGATGAAAATTTGGTTTGCATGTTCCTTTTCAATCGACATGAAGCACTATTGGGGTAAATAAGTCCTAAGCCAGTCCATCAGGGTGAGGTCCATTGGGGCAATGTCTCTTAAATACACGTAAGAAATGGATTGATCGAAATTAAACTTAATTCACAGGTTCCAACATGTCGATCTAAATATATGCATGGGTTAAATCTTTTAAAATCAACCCTTTATGATGATAACTACCGATACGGTATGGAGAAATGTTTATTTAGAACGACTGGAGCAATTTAGGTGAAACATGTTTCATTAGTTGATTTAGACACGTTAATTGTTAAATGTTATTTTAAAAATGACTTCAACATTGTTCAACAACAGCAAAAATAATACTGTTCTGAGAAATGGGCCCTATCTCGCACTCTTCTGTGTTGGGTGGAGGTCAGTCATTGAAATATATTGAGCAAACGGGCCAATTAGCATGAAAGTTTTATGCTCAAGGTTCCCAAAAAAATAAGATGCCCCCAAAATTGGCTAATAACGCAATAAATATATGTAACATTGTATACTAATGACATGACATAAATGAAAGAAATTTTTGTACTATTAATTTATGGATCTTTTATTAATTGTTTCTGATGGAGCCACAACAGTTGCACATTATTTAATAACAGTTATCATTATTTTTCATAGCTGTGCGGAATAAAAATAGTTCTGCTTATTTTGCAAACGAATAAAATAAGGATATTTGCTTTTATAGGATATTTATTTTTAAATAAAGATATGCTACTTTTTATCTTTTATTCATCAAATTTACAAATGATAGGGCATGCTTTACTCAGTAGATAGAACGAGTTGCTATAAGGGGAAAAACATATATGACATCAAATATTTCTTTTTATTGCTAACTAAATATGAATATCACGTTACTTTATTGTGCATTAGTAAATTAATCTTTTTTCTACAATCTTGGTGTTTTAAATCATTGGTGTTGTAATTACCTATCAGTATAAATTTCGTTTATCTTGCAATAATGAATACAGATGAAAACTGCTTATATTAATGTATTGCATAATTTCTACTGCATGTTTTTCAGTAAAACAAATAAAGCACATTTCAAAAAGAAAAAAAAATCGTCAATTATTCACGTTTTACCGTGTGAATTTTTTTTTTCAAAAATGGGTTTAAAGAGGACGTTATCACAACATATATTCATATGAAAGAAATATTCATTTTTCCATATGAAAGAAATATTCCTACATAAAAAATAAATTAACAGGAGGCTATATAACAGAAAATTTATGACTTTAATTTATCAAGATAACTTAGTACAAACTGAAATTTATTTTAAATTTAACTAATGCCATTTAATGAAAGGCATTTTCAATATTTTTAAGAAAATAAAGAAAAAGTATTCATAGGACAATGAACAGAAATCAATTTTAAAACTTCTGTAAATTTTGTCTAGACGTTTAATTAATGTCTATGCCTCTAGTACATGGGAAATTTTGATTTTGAAATTTTCATTTGAAGATATTTTAAAATTTATTATTTTCTTAAAGGGGTTTAGTAATGCCTCCTATAAATACTTGAAACCTTTCTTTGATAATTACCCCACAGCCTTATCTAAATATTTAATACCCTACTTTTATTAAAACATTATATTTTTCTATAGGATAAAATTTCAAGGTAAGTTTAGTTTAAAATTACTCAAAATACCCTGATGAAATAAAATCAATGTGTAATTTATGAAAGGTTACTATATAATTATATTTAACTGCTTTGTTCGAACTAAATTTTAAACAGCTTTCATTTTTTGTATGAATTTTTTTAAAGTAAAATAATGGTTTATAAATTCAAAAAAGGATTTAAATTTCGTAAAAGGATATGAAACATTTAAAGGATACTTCTTTTTCCTTTTGTCACTGACAAATATTGTGTAGAATATATGTTTTGAAGTATTTTGCTAGTTAAATTTAAATATAACAAAACCATTAACTTTCAATGTTTGTAAAAAGCTATAACAAATGAGTGGGTTTTGAAAAATTACTATCTGTTGAAAATAAGATGAAAAAAATATATATACAGCAAAGAGTACCTATTATGCAACTTATTGATTTTCTTTTATTGCTCACACCGATGCTGAAAAGTTTTGCAGGTGAATGCTATGCCAACCAAGCTAATTTGTCTTGCATATATACCCGCTAGCCACCAATGAGGACTTATTTCTTATAGGTTATTTGTAAATTAGAAAAAAATACATATACAGCAAAGAATACCTATTATGCAACTTACTGATTTTCTTTTATTGCTCACACCAATCCTGAAAAGTTTTGCAGGTGAGTGCTATGTCAACCAAGCCAATTTGTCTTGCATATATACCCGCTAGCCACAAATGAGGACTTATTCCTTATTGGTTATTTGTAAATTTAGAGCAAAGATGAAAACTTTTGGAGAAATTATAACGACAATCAAAGGTGAAGATCTATTTTCCTGCGCTATACAAGTTTTGTACTCTGACAACAGAAGTTAACATATTACTGAAGCTGAGGATTAATTTTGTTTAATTAATTTTAATTTTTCCTCAAAAGTGAAATTATATTATTTTCCTTCCTTAATTTATTATGGCCCTGGTGGAAAATTAAATGAATGCATTTTGTAAATTTTTGATAATCATTCATTTTCTTTAACTTATTTTCTTTTTGTTCTGGCAGAAAATAACATGAATGGGTATTTGGTAGATTATTGATGTTGTCAAATATTGCACAACTTCTGAAAACAATTCATCATTATATACGACAATTTCTATAAAAAGAGGATTTCAGTAAATGAAACTATATGGAAATTCTAAATGATTTTCAACGTCTCCTCCGAAAGGTAAGAAAATCTAACAGCTTTTTGTGAAAAAGTTGAAAAAGAAGTATGTTTTCAAATACTGTAAACTGACTTTACGTTTACTTCGAGAAATGTAACTCGTTTCTGACACGGTGTGCATAAAACCTTATCATCTATATAAATGAAATAATTTATTTTAAAGGAATGTAATTCTATGGAAAGTTAAGAATAAATTTTTAACTAATATTTAAATAGAACTAATATGAATTATCGGTATATGATCAATCCTTATTTGTAATTAATAAATCCAACTTTTTGTATTTAAATAAGTGCTTTTATTTTTAAATCTATTAACTAAACTAATGTTGTCTGAACTCTCTTTCCACCAAAATAAAAATTTTGTAAAATAACAAACAATTTATTTAAATAATACACGGCTAATGAAACATTCATAATCATTCATATCATATCCTAAACTGGTTCCATCAGATTAAGTTTAGTTATTTATTACTGATAGTAATTTATTCAAAAGAAAGCTTTATTTCAAGAGCAAGAAAAGAATGAGATACTATTTTTAACCTTATATTAGGTACGATTAAAAGAACTATTTAATTGCTGACAATCCCGTTATTTCAGTACTTAATGTCACGAAGACGGGTTTTATTATCAGTTTTTGCCCATAAAATTTATATTGCTATGGTCACATTAATGTTATTTATAGAAGTAAACATGTTCATCCCCAGAATAATTTCTACATAAGAAAGTCGTTTCACAGAATGATGCTAGAAGAACATCAGTGTTATGCAACTGGTTTGTTTTAATGATGTTTGTAGGACAGTAATGTTTATGTAGTAATGTCTATATGATAGTAATTACAGAAAAGTTACATCCTCTGTTACTATTTTATGGAACGTGATTATTCATGGATATTTTTTATATTTTTGGTTTTGTTGATTATTGATGATTGAGACTGCTGTTTTCTGCATAATATAATACAGAAAATTCATGCTTGAGATTATCTATTGTTTTGAATCTATAAAATAAGCTCTGCATTCTCCTGATTAGAAACATAAATTATTGATTATAATGCATAGCATTTGGGAGAAGAAAATGTTTATGAAATTTATATGTGAAAAATTGTTATCGCAAAACTATGTGCATAACTCATTCTCTAAAAATGAAAACTAAAATATTTCTAAATTTCAAAGTCAAAAGACTTTCCTTCATTTACAATAATTAAACCAAAAATAAATTTTTAATGGAGATAAACAACATTAATTAATATAGATTCACACCATTAGATGTCTTGTGAACATGCGTCATTTATAAAAGGTACACTATCAAAGTTTCGTACCGTTTTAGAGATAATAACGCTGACTCCACCGTTTTCCACCAGGTGGCGCTGCAAGTGGCGTTAAAGCGTTTTTTTAGCATTCATGACCATAAGGTGTCTTTTTGTACTAAATCGATAATGCTCTACAACTTTGTAATTCACTTTTTCCCTCTATCTCGTACCGTTTTAGAGATAATAAAGCTAACTCCACCGTTTTCCACCAGATGGCGCTATAAGTGGTTTCATCCAGTAGCGCATAGTCATTTTACCTAGACACCACTCTTATGAAGATAGCTGCGGCCATTCGGTAGTTAAAAGGGTAGTAAGGGACTTTAGTCGGCACCCTGTATGATGTATCTTTACATATTCATCATATTTGAGAAAGTAAAAAGAGGCTATTCCCATTCCATCGATATTAATCAATATTTTGATAATTAATGGAATTAAAAAAAACGTTTCCCCAGCTTAGAGAAAAATGTCTTATAAATTAAATTAATCTTGGATATTAACTTTAAGTGTCTAAATTGTAACATTAATATAATTTTAATGTAGTATAATTAATCTGAGCTTGAAGTCCAATTAACTTCTATATTGGGGTTAATTGACCCAATAATTAAAAATGGTGCAATTAAGTGCGTCTTGCGAATGATAAAAAAATCACATTAAGAAATTAAAAGAAGAAAGAACCTGATATATGTAAATTATAAAAAAATCTTTTATCGCTGAAGGAGTTTCACGGGTCTTTATCAGGAAAAGAAGCGGCGTTTTCTGAAGTTACTGAACCTTTTTTAAGAACTCATTTTTTTCAAAAATTTTCTTATTTTTTTACTTTCCTTATTTTATTTAAGTGAAGTGTTTTTTCCTCTTTCAAGTAATTTATTGTCTCTAATCTTAGATAATTAAAATCTGCGAGTCAACGAGTTTTAATTTCTATATGAAGATGATGACTTACGAGTATGGCATTTGAGGATTTAGTAGCAAATGATTATTTTGCGTTTGAAATCACGGGATAGTTATTCTTTAAATTCAAATTTGAATTTATGATTTTTTTCTTTTCGTGTCTTCATGTTTTTCAAAGATTTATTTACCTGTTTGAAAATTTAAAAAAATGATAACTGTTTATTTCACAACTTACGGGTAATAAACACTAAATTTAACAATAAACACCAAGAATGATTTTCATTAAAACTATAAGCAACTAGAGTAAAAATTATGAATATGGATGCTTGTACTGTAAAAAAAAAAATCAATTAAGGTTTTCAACCCTTTTAAGCCGTTAGAACAGATTTAATTCTTTAATTTGTAATCATGTATACATAATTTGCTACCAAGGTGACAATTTCTGCGAAGAGAACTTCTGTGCGTCATTTTTGAGTATTCTGCTCAAATATATCCTTTTAGGAATGATATTTTCGTAGAAATTCATACAAGCGCACAAGTATGTGTTTATTCGAAAATAACTTAACTCTTTAATCCCGAGACGACGTTTTTCTTCTAGCCCCTTTGAAACCGGGAAATTTGGAGAGAAAGCGACATGAATTGGGCTCTCCCAACCTGGGTGGTCATTTAACCCATCCCTGCTATAACCTTCCCTTAACCCTCTGACTCCTAACCCGGCCGTAGCCGGCCATGTAACTTCTATACTAGCGGGCCGCATTTCGGCCAGTAACTATCCCGAAAGGAGAGGAAGGCAGTTGAACGAGTGGTCACTAAGGGAACCCTTGCGGTAGAAATAAGAGATGAAAGCTCTACCCTTCACAGCGATGGACTCTTTTGATGTTACTTCCACCAACTGTAGTGAGGAGAAAAGGGGAAATGGGACGGACGAATCAATTTTACTGATCCATTAGTAAACAAATCTCTGTATACCAATGCACTCAGATTTTGAGAGCTGTGGCGCACCGTGCTACGCCATCTTACTCTGATGTATATTAGCGAATATCCGTCTTCGGACATTGGGAATTCCTTTTGTCTAGTGGTTAGGATCTTCGGCTTGGAACCGAAAGGTCCCCGTTTCTATCCCGCCGCCAAAGTGGTGACTCGCGGACAAAGAACACGCAACAACTTTCAATCCCACTAATAGATGGCAGCCCCAAATATCAGGTCAATTCCATCTTCTGCTACATTCACCAGATGGCAGCACGACAACTCCTACAGCAACGCATCTCTCCCAATTCAAAGCCCGTGACACATTTCATAGCACGCAAAGTCTATGACCATTTCATAGCACAAAGTCTGCCCGTGCCTGCGCACCACCAATCTGGGCAGCAATCTGCGCATTTGCACGCAGCACATCGCTTCCTTGATATTCAGAAGGCTTTACTTTGGCGGCGGGATAGAATTGGGGACCTTTCGGTTCCGAGCCGAAGATCCTAACCACTAGACAAAAGGAATTCCCAATGTCCGGAGGCGGATATTGGCTAATATACATCAGAGTAAGATGGCGTAGCACGGTGCGCCACAGGAGCAACCCCCAGCTTGTTTGATAGAGCCCTTAGAAGTCAGACGGTTAAGGAGCAGGTAAATGAGCTGTGGTTGGCGAGGATAATTGGAAACCCCTACCTCACTTATCTCCTAAGCGATCTCAGAACCTCACCTCCCCTCAAAAGAAGCCAACCGCCTCAGACTGGCCTTCTTCTCTGTTAGGGGGAAATTGTTAGATCCCCCTGCTCGGTGTGACAGGGTCAACTAATTGATATGTTTATTAGACTAGAAGAAGCGAATGTTCCTTAATCATTGTATCGCAATTTTACTCCTGTATACAGAAGGCTAAAATCGACGGTCACACCAAATTGTTCGGTAATGCTTATATTTTTGAAGTTCGTCAAGGGTGGAAATGTCACTTGTATTTCTTTTTTCATGGGTGGCGCAGATGCTGCGGAAGAAGTCACTTTCCTTTCAGATAAGAAATTTACTAATATAGAGATTTAAGATGTATTATGAAAGTATCAGTAATCCACTGCTTCCGAGGAGCTTATACGGGGGGAGCTCTTACCACTTCATTGATGGTTTCACTTATCCTTTTTGAAATGAATACCTTTTCTTCTAACGAGAAATTTTTGACAACCGAATTGATTTTTACAACAACCGAAAATTTTGCAGATATTTTTCTTTTATTTAAATTATTTTACGTGACACTGTATCATCAGAAATTTTCGAAGATACAATTAAAGGAATATAGTTAGAGTATATTTCATTGTAAGTTACTGTTAATATGATTATAATCACAGACGGTGTTCAGTTTTTAATATTCAAACTAAAACTGATAATTAGCGTTTTTAATTATCTGTTAATTTGTAATATGTATTATTTAATACCCTTTTGCGACAATAGGATGTAATTAGTTGATATTAAAAAATAAAGTATTCTAAAGCACCGTTTATACATTTCTCATTTGCAGGTCGCTTGATTAGAGCCCCGATTCATTTATATTTATTACGATGATAAAGTGCTTCGTTTATACAACGCAAATCTTCAGTTATGCGTCGTTTTCCACCAGTCTAAAATGTGAAAATTTCCTCCTTTCTAGTATGTGAACTGTGAGAAAGATATCATGACTTCGAAATTAGTCACAAGTGTTGAATTAATAGAAGACAAATTGTCTAGTGCTAATTTATTATTTATTTATTCAAAGAAAGCACACTACAGAGATGACTCTATTTACAGAGAGCATGATCAAAAACATATAAAAACACAAGACACAAAGCGAATTAAAACACAAAGAAAAAAAAGTAACTGCAGAGAATACAACAGTTCAAAGCTCAAAACCACATTAATTATAAAAATGTAAACACATAAATGTTTTAAAATGAAAACGCGCAATTACAAAAACACACCGAGGCTCCAAAAGTCCATGTTACACACCGTCGCATTAAAATTATTAAAAAAAAAATCACACATTTTAAAAAAAAATTTGGAACACTAAATCAAAAACTATTAAAAAAGCAATGGTCAAAAAGTCAAACTAACAGAAACACTAGATCAACGTATAAAAATCTTAATATATATATAGTCAAGCGTAAGAAAAGAAAAAGAAATCAAGTCATGTATTTAAAAGTTGAAAACAATTCTATTTAAAAACAGTAGGAGACATATGATAAATGTCCAGTTCATCAGAGATCCTGTTAAAAGTCATAAAATTTATATAACGAGAACCTGTTAATATGATTAAATTTAGAATACACATTAGGAAAAGAACTTTGGTTCCTCAAAGATCTGGAAGGCACAGCGAAATTTATAGCTCTAAGTATATCAGTACAATCGAATCATTTATTACCTTGTAAAAGAAAAGAACACAAGAAACATCTCGTCTGGAACACAAACTAGGTTTATCAAACATATCACAAAACGATGATGAAGAAGTTATTCCACGTTTCGCGAGAGACGCAATGAACTCCATAGAAAAACCTCGAACTTATTTCTTTTCTCAAAAGAAAGTGAAAAAATATTCAATGAACTTTATTCGATTCATAATGATGTACTTAATACTCAGAGACAATCAGCACGCCTAACGACGGTTAAAGATTTTCTTAATTAAAAGCCCACCTACATGTACATAAATCGTATAAGATATACATAATTACTACTCAAGATATACAATAAAGATAAGAATTTTCTCACTTTTATAATGAACTTTTAATTTTAAAATTTAATTATTGATTTTCATACTATGTAATATTATAGTAGTACTATCTTGAAAAACTTTAAAATTATTATTTTTAAATGAATTTCCATTAGTAGGATTAAATTTGTTACAATCAAAGTTATTTATTAAGCTTTCAATTATACGCCTTTTCATTTATACGTCGTTTTATGCCGGTCCCTTGAAAGTCGTATAAACGGTACTTTACTGTCGTTAGAAAACTAAATGTGATACCATTATGATTTTTGTTATTTTTAATAATTTATATTTTGGTTGAAAATAAATAATTTAATATTAATAATAGTAAATAAATAATTTATATTTTGTGTATATAATTACTTCTTGAAATCTGATTGTAATGACACAGTTTTCTAACTTACTGAACACTTTTCAATATTTTGCTAAATTGATAATCAGCAAAATTTCACTTTTGCAACCTGCATAAGATTGCAGTTCCTTCTGAGAGGAAATTAGTTTTAATTAGGGTTACTTTCCCAAGTTTAAATTTTTTCTATATTTTTCGATTATTTTGGTAGTTAGTATCATAAAAAGATCACTTTTTAAGGATGAGAAATGCACTCATGCTAAATTGATATATCATTTTCTCATAAAATAAATATATTTCAAGAAATCACCTAGGGTAAAGTATATTTAAATTCTTTTCATAATATGTATGTAGAATTCAGATGTTAAGTTAAAACTACTGAAATGAAAGTGTCATAGTTATCAACAAATATTAATTAATTATTATTTATATTATCTAATTTAAAAAATTAAATAATGCAGCAACTTTAATTTTCTGCTGCTGTTAATGAAAATATAGTGCAACGCAAAATTAAATAAACAATTAAATTAATACTGAGTTTTTTTACATAATAAAATGAATATAAATGGAACTGGGAATCTAGTAACGTCACTAGCCCAATGAAGAATAGTTGGTTTTGGAAAATTAGAATAGAATAAAATAGCACCAAAATAAAAAGAAAGAATTTTAAGAAACGCTGAACGAAACATGGAGAGGTTTAATATACTCTCTCGGTTCTCTTAAAAGAGAAGCAAAAGAAAAAAAATATATTAAACGAAAAAATTAATACCAAAAAAGATACGAACTCAACCGAAATGGCGAAACGTCAAATAAAACCAAACAATGGCAAACAGTTCGAACAGAAGGTTTTTATTAGAATAATGAAAGGATGAAAATCGCTTATTTGCAAGAAAGGAAAGGAATTGAATAAAGATATCTCAATTATTTTTGAAATTCTTACCAAAATAATTATTTCTATTATATAAAATCATCATATTAGGAAGGAATTTTATTTTTAAAATTATTGTTAATAAACTATTTTTAAATAATTATTCTCATATAATACTGAACTACCAAAACCACGAAAAATTACACCAACAATCAATATCTTGATATCTATTCATCTTGATTGCTAAGATTTCTTTACTACCGATAAACTTCATCACATCAGAAAAGTGATCCTAACCAAAAACAGTCAGCTATTAACATCGAAGTTGCAGTAAATAACAAACGGTACTCCTCGTTCCATGAAGGAATTTTGGTTCGATTAAGTATCCATAACTGGCTAGGGACAAATATCCCTAGCCAGTTATAGATACTTGATTGTTTTAGATTTTTTCTAAATAATCTAAAAATTAAACCATTTAGAATTAAAAATTGCATAACATTGTATATATTATAGCTTGAAGTATGCTTGAAACTCAGAAATATTTTAATTAATCATACCTTCAAGAGTAACTTCCAATCCACAGAGGACTGAAAAAGTGAAAACTTATTTGGAGATCCTCAAGCGTATTTATCTACACACCATTATAATGGCTTTCTGATTGTAATGGAAATTCCTTCTAGTAGACCATAGGACCAAAGTTAAAATAGGGATGGAACACACAAACTACCAACTTGCTCAAAATCGGAGTAAATCAACATGAGCCAAGCATTCCTAAGGGTCAAACCACACTACCTTACGCTAAGTAATCTTGGAAACTAATTACTATAATGCTTTTATTGTTGTATTTTAAGCAAAAATGTAATTATTATTGAGTGTGATAAAATGCTTTAATTTAATTTTCAACCGACGCCTAAAAATAAGCTAGTTAGAATTTTGTAGATTATATTAGACAAATCAAGAAAAATCTTTGAATTTCCATCTTTTGAATTAGTGTTTGAACATTTGCTGAGAGTTGACCTTCCATAAATTTTAAAAAAGCACGCATAATAGCCAATAACAAACATAAGATAACTTAAAATTGGAAAAAAATGTATGTATAATTTAGTTCGGATTTATTATAATGTAACATAAAAAATTTTTATTATCTTCGATTAGCAGTTTCTGGAGGTTTACAGAAAATACTGATATATTCATTCAGCATTAAGCGGTATAAATATTGTCTTCTTTCTACCAAACAAAAATCTGTGAATTCTATGAAGATTTATATTATTCCTCAACAATTGATGATTAAATTAGATCTTAGGAAGCTGAAACAAAATGTTTACAATAAGCTCAAATTACACAGAAGACGCTACATCTTTTAAACAATGAAAATTATTTTACTATTGAAACTACTGAGCTGAATTGAAACTGAAACTACTGAGCATTATTGATGAAGTTTTTGAATGATTAGCTCCCATTGGAGATTAGTAGATTTCAAAGAATAAATTAATCAGGATTTAGAGTGAAGAAATCCTGCTTTGTGTGCATTAATCGAACCAGGTTTCTTAGTAAGAAAGAATTTACCCTTATTTTTCGTGGAAACATAAAAACAAAAATGTTTATTATCTTATTATCTTCGACTGACAGTTTCTGGAGTTTTTCCAAAAATACTACTGATACATTCATTTAAAATTAAGCGGTATAAATATTGTCTTCTTGTCACCAATCAACAAACTGCTGCATTCTACAAAAGTTTATATTATTTATCTACAACTGCTAATTCAATTAGATCTTAGGAAGTTGAAATAAAATGTTTACAGAAGCTCAAATTATACAACAGATGCTACACGTTTTAAAAAATTAAAATTATTTTGGTATTGTATTTATTCAGCTAAAGGAGACAACAAATTGAAACTGAAACTACTGAGCTTTATTGATGGATGAAGTTCTTGAAGGTTTAGATCCCATCTGGATATTAGTACATTTCCAATTATAAATTAACCAGGATTTAGAACGAAGAGATCCTACTTTGCATTAACCAAACTATGTTTCTCAGAAATAAAGGATTTATCCTTATTTCGTTGAATCTATCTGAAAAGCCCAGATGAGACAGAAATTCATTATAAATTCAAGTATTAAATTCATCTCCCTTGGATACCAGTACATACCAGTACTTAATTTTCGTAGAATGAACTTTTTGATAATGGTAGTGCGTTTGATAATCAACAATTCTCTGCGTAAAAGTATTTATCGGAAGACAATAATTTATAAAACCAGCGGGATTGGCCTCCCTAAATTTTCTCGCATACGACTAATACGGGTGGGTGAAAAATACACCGCAGGCCAGAAGCGTTCGCGCCTTTTTTTCGCACTGTAGAAGAGGCAAAAAACCGAATATGTAATTTCATCTTCTTTTTCTAACCGATTTAAACGAAAATTGAAGACAAATCTACAATTAGGGTTTTAAGACTACATACGAAATTTCATTTATCTAAATCATTTCTTTTAGAACTTATAGTCTTCAGAATTATGCGCTTAAACAGACGGACCGACAGTCAACCCTTTGATTGATTTGGCACAAAATTTGATACGGACCTGCATTCCTGATGATAAAACTATGTACCAAATTTTATCCATGTAGCTATCCGAGGTTTTGAGTTGTAGTGTTCAAATGAACACAGACAGACAGACTTCCCGTTGTCGGATTCTGTCCAAAATTTGAAAGGAACCTACAAATTATGTCTCAAGATAACATACCAAAATTCCTCCCTGTAGCGTTAATAGTTTTCGAGTTATCGTGTTCACAGACAGACAGACATAATCCCAAAAATGTTTTTTTCGCCTCGGGGAGGTCTGAAACGCGGAGACTCGTTAAAATATCGAGTTCGAATTTTTTGACGATTACAATAATTTCTCTTTGTATGCTTCGGCCGCGGTGGCCTAGTGGTAAGGTTTCGGCTTTGGGGCCGGAGGGCTCCAGGTTCGAAACCCGATTTCACTAAAGATCCGCCGCACGCCACTGTTGCACGTTAAATCATATGTAGTGGCCAAACGTCCTCCCGTTGGTGTGGCGTGAAAGTTTGGAGAGGGAGTGCAAGCTCAGGTGTCGTCCTTTGACCGAGGTTCAAAATCATGAGGTCTGTCCCAAAATAGCCCTCGTGTTGTTTCAAAACGGGACGTAAATATAACCAAACCATATCTTTGTATACTTCGTATACGAGAAAGTAAAAAGAGAATAAAAAGTTTTATATGATTAATACTATTTGCTATCTTAAAACGTTAGTTATTAATTCTATTAGAATTTCTTTGTACGATTAATGTTATTTGTTATGTTAGAACGCTAGTTATTAGATATATTAGAATTATTTTATATGATTGATATTATTAGTTATATCAAGAAATGTTTGAGTCTGAAAAAGGCTTATATAGAATGAATATCTCTCACACAAATATGAATATCTCACAATTCATGGAACGCAAGTTCGGATCAAGATTTAAATAATATTTGGAAGTTTTTCGTTCTCAACTTTCATTAGAATAAAGTGATGAGGAATGATGAAAGAATGCAACAGATGTCTTTTTTTATTTAGCATATAATAACAATTGATAATAATGGTTCTTCTTTCCAGTATTTGTACCTGATAAAATAAATTACTATGTACAAATATTTACCTTCGACGACTTATAAGTCATGAATTACATACAGTCATGATTAACATACAGTTGGATTCAGAATATTTTGTTTTGCATATTTTCACCAATTATGGTCCTTGCACTTTTTCTCGGTTCTTTTTCCAATATAAGCCAATTTTGATTTATTGTCTCTCTATCTGTTATTCTTTAAGAGGTCAAGTCATGAATTGATATTTTAATTTCCTTAATTACTGATCTTAATTTTACGTAAATTTCTTCAATGGACGCAATTTAATTGCTCATTTGAACACATATTTTATATTTAGATAAACATTTTTTATAAACATTAAGCTGAATACTACTCATGAAAACATTTATATAAAATAATAGATAACATTTTTATCCTAAAATCTTTTATCTCGATTTGTTTCATATATACTTATAAATCAGATAAAATTTATTTCATTTTGCTAGAAAACAAGACAACGAAAAGAGTTATAATTTGTTATCTTTCAAATTAGAAGATTTTTTTCTTTTGGCAATTATTTTTATAATTCAAAGCATTTGCTGATCAGTTTGCAGGTAATTCAATGAAGTTTCGTCACTTATTTAAAAAATATCAATACTATATATTATGAACTGATATTAAACTGATAGTTTAGAGCTTGCCTGTCAACTATAGTCTCAGTTGGTAATTATTTAATAAATCTGCTCCTATTCAGAAGATAATGGATTAAGCACAAATAACTTGTTTACTGTCTGGTCAAATTACAAAGCTTCTTTTCTTCTTTCATTAATTCTTTCATACAACAACAAAAAGCATGTCTTCCTAGTTACTGAAATTTGAAACTCACACGAAGTAAAGCGCCAAATTAAAAAACCAGACGTGGCATGATTGATTAACTAATTTTTAAAATATTAATTAATCTGCATATTAGTTTTGGCTATAGTTGTCTATATTGTTGCTTATTCGAGGAAGCATTGTTATTAATTAAAGTTTTTTGATTATTTTCAAAAAACTAACTTAAAATTGTTGATATACTACTTAGTATTTTTACCATCAATTATGTTTTTTTTTAACTATAATTAAAATTACTTGTTTTCTGTTTAATTTAAAAATGGAAAATTAATAAAACGAAAATATCTTTAAGAGACTTAGATTAATTTAACTCCTGCAATAAATAAAAGTATTTGCATAATTTTAAGGTTATTAGTTAGTAAGGTAGGTGACCCAAAGGTGGCCATAGTTTTTAAAAATTTTCTGGTTAGGTGGGTTTGGCTGAATTTTTTTTGTAAAATCTTAGACTTATCTCTAACACATATCAAGTATACTTTTCTTTGTAAAATGAAATTTAATTATTTTCATAACACAATTTCAAAATTGTAGCTGATGGGAAACCTGCGGCGCATAGTGTTCCAAAAGTGGTCCATATATAATATTGAAATCACTTTTAAAATGCGAAAAAATACTCGGAAAACTATTTTTACTTCTAGAAGAGTATTACAATGTTCAATAATTTATGTTTATAGTTATAACAATATATAACTAGGCCATGAATTTACAAAAGTTTCTTTTAGATTTCGTGAGATTTTTCTGATATGCAAATAAAACTATAATCACCATTCAATAATTAAATAAAAAATATAACTTTTATTGTTATAAATTTAAAAATAAATGGTGATAAATTTTTCAGATATTTAAGTTGAAATTTTGAAAATTACCTTTACTAGATTGATTTCCATATTTGTTTTCTAAGGTGGCCCGACACCCGGACCACCTTGGGAATATGCATATGGTCACGACTTAAAACTATTAATATGATAAATTTATTAGAATTTAAGTAGATGAGGTTAAAGAGAACGAAATAAACTTTCAGAAAAACGTATCATAACTCAAAGTTCTAAGAATTTAAACACATGTAAATTAAAATATCTTCTTACCTGTAAATTAGAACGACTACTCCTCAAAAGAGAAATCACTGCATACCATGGAGACCTATCGGGGTGATAACTTCAAATTCAGCCACGTGCAATGCAGATACATGATTTACAATGCAGTAACACCATGTTGTAATTAAAAATAAAATTAATTATACTTTTGGGGGGTGGGCTGCCATAGGAACACTGACCACCTTTGGCTCACCTACCTTATTAGACAACTAAAGGCAAAAAAATCTTTTAAGGTTAGAACAAGAAAGTTTCTTTTTGATAATAGACTCATTATCTACATAGCAAAGGAAAGAATTCTTCGTGTGAAATGTCTAAAAGTTGAGTTTAATTTTTTTTAGAACAAGGAAGTTTCTTTTTGATAATAGACTCATTATCTACATAGCAAAGGAAAGAATTCTTCGTGTGAAATGTCTAAAAATTGAGTTTAATTTTTTTTAGAACAAGAAAGTTTCTTTTTGATAATAGACTCATTATCTACATAGCAAAGGAAAGAATTCTTCGTGTGAAATGTCTAAAAATTGAGTTTAATTTTTTTTAGAACAAGGAAGTTTCTTTTTGATAATAGACTCATTATCTACATAGCAAAGGAAAGAATTC
>BGPR01002916.1:141380-155897 GCA_013235015.1 Araneus ventricosus
AGCGAGTTCTCCCATCCCTGGTAGGCATGGCAATGGTGTGGGGTTGAGTTACATCATTAAAATACATGCATACATTAAAACACACCTCTCGCGGGAAGGGTTGGGCCGTCGCCGGTGATGTCTGTTAGGACTCCGACTCAGTTTCTGACTGCTGTCGTGGATATCGTTTTTCACTTGACCCCGCATGAGCCAGCAAGGTGGGGGGTAACTCTTTTGTGTGTGTGTTTATGATTGTTGGCAGTCTGAAGATCTTATGATGCTATTTTATCTTCTTTTACTTGTCTTTCTAATAAGATATCTTTCACAATAAATTTAGTGCAGAAGTTCATACGAGTTTTTAAATACTGTTGTTGGAGCATTTTGAAAAAAGAAAATATAAATCCTCGTTCACCGAGAAAGAAATTAGAAAGAAGGGAAACAACATTTAATGCACGCATTTATTTTAGTATAAAAAGCAGGAATTTTTTGATTAGCCTTTAATTCATAATTTATTATTATAAATATGATGGAAAACTTGAATCATTTTTTTCTAAAATTTACTATTAGGTTATGCATCATTTAATTAAGAATTTAATTAAATTAAATGATTAACCTATTATTTAGACTTGGAAATATTAAAATAGTGTTTTATCACTGAGATCTCACAAGTATACCACAGAAATCAAGAACACCAGGAAGCGAGTGTAAAATCTATTACAGTATTTCTTTTATTTTCAAACTTGAAATTAGTGAGATTAAATAAAAATGAATAATAAAACTCGAAATATAAATAAACGCAAGGGAATTTGTCTTCTTATATCGAATAAATAGTGTTCAGCACACTAGTTTAGTCCACCATTGGCTTAATGAGAAAAAGCATAACATGCTTGAGGATCATGAATCGGAAGAAGAAGGTGGTGGTTTCCACCCTTTGTCTCACTCTTAACCAGCATTATTCAAAAACTACTAGAGAGATGTGTGCTTTAGCAACAGATTGCTTGTTTCGGTCCTGCTGACGGATAGAGAGTTTGCTTAAAGCAGAATACACACGTGGCTCAGTTTCCCTTGAAAGTCTTCTAGGAAGGCAACCACCTCTGCATATAGAAGCTAAGGCTGGTTTTTTTGTATCTCAGTTGTTTTGGGTCGCTTTCACCCGTAGAAGATGCCACAGTTCCCCTTATCATGAAATTGGCTAGATAAATTCAGATGAATTAATTGACTAGAACTACCACCATCTACCATTTTAAAGATTTGTTTATGTACATCTTCGAATGTCCAGATTGCAGGAAGTTAAAAAAATTTTTAAAAACCACTAATCTTCAGCTCTGACTATATTTTTCAGTTTAAATATTTTACCGATGATTTGCATACATTAATAGATCTATAACTATGAGCGCAATACAGGCTAAGTATATTCGGTAAAGTCAGCTTAAATCAGTAGTAATGTTAAATTATCATGAGAGTTTTCTGGTTTATAAGTTTCTGAACATTGCAATACATCCGTAATAGTAAGTATATAATCCGAATATAATATAATCCGAATATAATATAAGCATATAATCCGAAAGTGTAACTTCTTTTATTATTCACTCACATAAGAAACGTTTATGAGCATATCAATGAAATTTGTTCTTCTTTTCATATTAAAATCATTGATTTATTATAAAATATTTATATAGATCACAATGATTTTATAATTTCTTTTTCGTTAAAAATTATTTCAATTCATTTTATGAGAAAAATTGCGTGTATAACATTTTTATAAAAACACTTGCAAAGAAATATATATGATAAAATTTTGTTGGACACATTTTTGCGTAGCAAAAAAAATAGAAAATAAAAATTTTGGTTCGAAAGAAATAATCTTACATAATTTAGATACAAACCCTAGTAGCAAAAATATATTGTATAATATTGTACAATATCATATAATATTATATAATATCGAGCAATATTATACATTATCGGGCAACATTTTGTGCTACCTGGGAAACCTTAAGCTGCCGAAGAACATGTTTAAAATAAGTAACAACAAAAATACCTTGTAGAAGTCACAGAAAGTGTAATTTGTTTGCTCATTTGTTTTCAATAACTCTCACTATCCGTATTAAATTTGTATTCTGGTAAAATAATTTGGTAAAATAATTTTCACCAGAATAATGAGCCCACTTGCTCACTTTCATTTTTGATAGAAAATAACGTTTGGGATTGAAATGAGATTCGGAGAAAATCTCTGGGTATGTTTCTGGCAATAAAGATAACTGGAACAAAGGGACCTGCACACTCCGTGAAACAATTTCCGGAAAAGACGGAGCTCAGACATGACCTTATATAATAACTAAGCTTATCCTCATTTTCTGAGTGCTGCGGAGCAATAAATACAAGTTAGGAGAAGAAAGCCCAATTCTCTTTGGAGAAAATAACCTCTACTTCCGGTTTCAAGCGGCAGTTTCTTGCGACAATCAGTACCTCTAGTAGCAGTATTTGTGAGCTTCTATCGCATCAAAGATGAATAGAAGGATTCGAAGAAGAGTAGTTGTATTGATATTCAGCCATATTGTTTGTGCATAAACCGAATATTGTTAATATTACTGTCATAAAGAATTTCTATTATATTAAGTATGTCAAATTTTTACAACTTTTATAAGGGTAGTTGCATTATTATTAATTGTTCACTAATGGAATCACTTCGAGAAATCGATTTTGCTGGTTTTATTTACTTATTTCCATGAAAACGATATGATTGTGGATACATATATGTTGGTTTGAAAATTACTAATAACAAGTTTTGAAGCTTGATTGTTAATCTCTGATTGTGATTGTGTGCTGTAAATATGTGTTATTACATTGTTTTGCATATAAAATTTATTAAAAAGATTTATAATAAATTTTATGAATATTTATTTATTCCAAATATTTGTAAGGTATTTTTGCAATATTTTGATTTCAGTTTTTATGAAGAAATAAAGACCTTGAAGGTTTTTCTGTCACAAAGATAAGAAAATGTCACGGAATTCAATTTATTGAAATGAAACATTTAGTACCTTTTATGTTTTCCGCGAAACGTTTCAAGCTTTACTTGTAAGACAGGACAACAATATAGAAATACTGGAATTTCGTGGCTGTTTATCTTTCTTTTAAAAGTAAAATAGGCAAAATCAAACGGAAATTAAAATTTCTGAGTGCAAAAGTTTACAGAGCAAAATATTAGACGAATTATACTGGCTTTTAAAAAGCACTGTATAATATTGGAAAATTGAAAAGAAAAAGTGAATAACTTGAATCAGTTAGAATTCCTTAACAAAAATAGGGAGACATATTATGAATGCAAGATGTGTCTCTTTTCAGGTCTGTTTCCTTCTTTGTCTGACAAAGCAATATTATGGATGAAAATCAACTAAGAAATAAAATTATATCATCTAAGGTATAAACAATAATCTTAAATTCAACTACTAAAAATTATTCCCAAACTATATAAAATAAATTACTAAACTCAAAAGATATACAGATTTGTAGAATGCAGAAATATCATTATTATACCTTTCTGTATTAAAAAATAAATATTCTTTCACAACCAGGAAAAACCAACAAGCAGTTAAAGACCGCGTATTTTCAATGTAATTGCGTCTTATAATTTCATTCTTTGTCACCATTTGGAAATGAAAATTACTGATTTTTTATTTGATATGCCGAAAAATCTCGATGCACCCAATTTTAATAGTTCAAGATTTGTTAAAGAGGTATTTTTTTCAGTTTTCTGGCTCCCCATACTATTGAGGTAAACTTATTATATAACCTTTTAATTAGAATATAGCCCTTCAATGATATGGAACTGAAAATCAGAAAATTAATGAAATCAATATTTATTCAGTATAAAGATTAAAAACGTTTTATGCATTCAAGAGGAATATTTTAATTGGCTAAGATACCGATTTTATCTTGTAGAGATAATATAGGTAGAGATTGCATGATAGAACTCAAATTTTGGGCATTTAAGAAAAAATGCTATGCAATTAAGATCATGCTTAAGCCTATTAATTAGTTGTTTTATTCATCCTGAGGCTTACAAAAATAGTCTATTTTTTCATGTGAACATTAAAATATTCATAAATTATTGTTTTAAAAACCTAAGCGTTTTCAATTTTTGAATTTTCCCGAAATGAAGCTTAAAAGATCAAGCTTGTAAGGAAAAATGTGCTTTTAAATTTATATCACAATAACACTATTAATATAACATGCATGTACACTTAAGCTTTTCTTTTCATAAAATACTAAGAAGCATCAACGAATAGATAGTGTTTAAAAATTGAGATGAAAAACCATATATTACGCAACTATGCAATACAGTTTATAAAGCATAAAGAATCAAACATTCTCGCCATCTTACAAAATATCCTACTGTATTTCGAGAGATGAGTAATTTATTTTACGGTTATATTGAATTACAACACATTTAATATAAATATGTTTTCTTCTGAAAAATCAAGGATATCAATTCCTTTCGGCATACTTCAGCATAAAGTACTGAGAAACAAAATTGTCAAAATTCTCCCGAGACAAAGAACGCGATGCGGTTTTTCCATAAGGGATTTTACGCGCTTTGTGAGAAATTCGATTCAGAGTAATGCATAGAAAAGCGATAGCTGTGGTTGATAAACATTTTATTTAATATGAAAAGATCAAAATAAGATATTTGCATATAAATATGAATTTCCATTACTTCTTTGGCGCATTATTTTTATTATTTATTATATACTAAGGAAGTGTTTTGGTATACACCTAACATAAAGAAAAACTATCATGTTGACGAGACGTAAGAAGAGAACTTAAAAGAAAAACATATAACAAAGACATAAGTCAAAAACAGAATTATTTATGATACATATATGCTGTGGATTTTTAATACAATGCATAATTTATGAAGATTTTCTTCGCGGCTGATTTAATAGGCAAGCTGAATATTCATAAATGCTTGGCTAAAATTTAAGCATAAAATATTGATGAGCCAAAAATGCACCGTAATCTTAAAATATAAAAGAAGAAAATATAATGTAATAAGTTTTTAAAAAGAAGAATAAGGAGGTTTAAAGGATTTAAAATATACAAGTATTTTTATTATTCCTTATGCAGATTTTTTTGTTATGTATACTAACAATTTTATCAATATTTATGCTATACATGCTTTTATGCATCTATGAATAAAAGAATCGAAACGCGTGTCAGTTTAAGTTATTTGTTAACTAAAAAGAATATCAAATTCTAACTTGAATTCGAAGCGTGGAAAATTGACTCTAGAGAGTGTTTATACAAATGCGTTCGGAGCACTTTCTTAAAAATATGTAATAAAGAAACAACAAAAAACATTTTTCACATTTTATTTTGATAAATATTAGTAATAGGATATTAGTTTTGCATATGAATTATTTTGATTTTACAAAAATCCTAAATTCATGATATTTTTATTGGAAATTTTGAAAAAAAAACTATACTAGAGGGTATACTAGGATTTTAAAATTCTATTTAAAAATAAAAATTATAGAGGAAATCGAACAATTATTATAAGTTTTTTAGCAAATTTTTAATATAATTTTTTTCAAATATAAAGCAAGACTTAAAAATATATTCACACAATATAAATTATTCCAGCACATCCCCCAAGAAGTGTTTAAAGAAATTGTTCATGAAATCTCAAACCAGATTATTTGTAATATGTTGACTTATCATGTATGAAATGAGGAAATTATGAATAAAATCTAGTTTTCAGTTACTTTTCTACAAACCCTAATTCCAGTTACTTTTTGACGAAAACTATGCCGAGAACCTTAAAATTAACTTCATTTTCAGCTTTTATAACCATTTTACTCTGCTTTATTTATTTTAATTTTCTTTCGATTTCTTATATATATTTGGGTATTTTTGTTATATATATATACAGGGTTGTCTTAATTAAGGTTCGCCTATGCAGAAAAGCATAGAGCAGGTTCTATGGCTCCAAACGAAACCAAATTTTATTAGTATGTAGAGCAAATGATGTGCTCTGTGAAAACCGAAAAAAACGTATTTAAAATTTTCGTCAATAGGTCGCAACGTCAGTATCTGAGGTGATGCTTGGAAAAAAAGTATTTAAAATTTTCATCAATAGATCGCAACGTCAGTATCTGAGGTAATGTTTGCAGATATTTTGTTAAAGAAATCAAGGAAAGTTCATTTCATTGATTTTAAAATTACAATTCGCTTATCCAGACAGCTCTAGAGTTAGAACATTGAGCCCCAAACAATACAAAAAGAAAGGAAATAATTTCATGGAATGCATTCTGCGACAGCAAACAAAAATAAAAACATAGTTTTCTGAAACGACGAATAAACAAAAGCAGCAATGCGCATGCTCAATGAACCCTTCATTATTTTTAATCGAGCATTCCATTCTGAAAGCTACACAACGTAAAGTGATTTTTGGTCGAAATGGACTTAACAACGTGCTCTGATACCTTAATGGAGGCAAAAAAGGGGCAGAGAAATTATACAAATTTTTTACATATTTGCCACTTTAATACACGCTAAAATATCGTAAAATAAATAAAAGTCATAGTGGGTATGTATGTGTGTATGTAGGTATGTTCCACATCTCCTCCTAAACTGTTGGATCAATTTCGACTACACTTTGCACACTTATTATAGTAACTACTCTTTAAGACAAGAGGAAGATTATTGTCAACTTTTAAAAGTCTAAAAGTTAATTAAACAGTCAGTAATTAATTAGAAATTAACCGAAACAGTTTGTCCGCTGTAAGTTCGGAGCAAATAATCTCCCAAAAAATATTTCTATACCATTTTAAAGTTCAAATTTTACCTTTTCAATGATATCAATTTTATATCTGTGACATTCTCCCTTCAATTTTTATTAATTTTTCAAAGTTTAATAAGTTGTTAATTAAGAGCAGACGATTTTGAAATAACGCAAATTTATAGCTACTCCCTTGCTATGCAACGGTCAGATTTTGAACTAATTTACCTTTATTTCTGAAATTTTTCCTTATTTTTATAAATATATTTTATTTAAGAACAGAGCCAACAAGTCATCTTTTAAATGCCCCAAATATTATTAAAATTTCAGTTAATTGGAAATTAAGCAATATTTTGCCATTTTCAGCGATATTTTTCGAAAATATGTATTATGTCGTAAACACTGTTTTTACACATAATAAAAGTTTAAAACATTAGCTTTTCATGACAGAAGTTTCATTTCCGTTCAATTCGTTGCCCTCATTTTAAAAATTTTTCTAAAATTAAATTTTTTATAAAATTGCAATTTGCAACACTTTTTTTTGTTGGTGAAGACCAAGAACACATAAGAAGAACTTTTGCTATCTCACATTTAAAGAATTCTGGACGAAGACTAATTTTATTATTTTTCATTCATATTTATTTCAACGCTTTTTCGTAATGAAAGATTTACTATGTAATTAATTGTCCCAAAACATCCGTTAAAATCTTTCTTCTACTGCTAGATTTATGAACAAAATTTGAAGTACATATACAACAAATATTAATAACTTAGAGAAAATTAGCTATTGGCGATTTTTAAAAATAGTCTGGTTGAATTGATATTCTCATTTTAATTATAAAACGTTTCAGACGATAAAAGAATTTTGGGTATTGTAATTTTCTATACAAAAATAGTTTTTTTGCATAAAAAATATTAGACATGAAAGCATTTTAATCCTGAGCAGCGCAGGGCATAACAGCTAGTATAAAATAAGATGCAAAATATACTTGCTATCACCCAGAATAAATTGAAATAAAATTGAATCTGGATAGATAAAATTTAATCTTTTTTCAATGGAGTAGGAAGGTTAAAGTGAGGAAAGAAGAAAAACACTCAGTTCTCTTTAATATAATTATGCATTATTAGACAGAAAATTAATATTAATTTTACTACTAGTACAGGAATTCAACCCGCACGTACTTTAAATATTAATGCATAATATTTTTTTAATTCATAACTCTTGCAAATCTCTTTCGGCAGAATCTTAGCATAGAAATTCAATAATAACATAAAGTTTGTTCTGGCTCTAAACAGAATTTATCAGGACTTAACCTGCGAAAGTAGAATACAAGCAAAACTTATGCACATCATTTATCCTAATGAATTTTGACTTTATTGAATATTTTCCTCTCCTGGGCCATGACAGTGCTCACAAAACAACCAGTTAATGATCCAAAAGTTAATATAAGTGAAGGTTACATGTAGACGGAACAACAAACAATAAAATTTTGAAAACCCTGACGAGTATTGTTTTTCAGTTATTTCGTTGGATTCCAAATCAACATTATCAAATTCGTTTATAATTATCATTCGATATAGTTTTTGACCATCTATAATGGTATTGAATTTTTCGGAAATGTTTTCAAAAACTTTTCCGTGAACAAAACAATTCCCGGACTCACGAAGAGCTCTGCCAATAATTAGATTTACAGTTGTTAGATTCAACTTTTGAATTTCTGCTGACTCAGAACAACAATCAATTTCAACCTTTCCCAGAATATTATCTGATAAATATTTTGGTTAATTAAGCCTCCAATTCACCAGAACTGTCGCCTGGATTTTTCCAAAAATGAATCCACTTTCAGCACAATTATTAGACTTTCATCTATTTTGCTTTTTCAGAATTTCCCTCATTTTCCCTTTCATACCTACCATTATCTCTCGAAACCAACGATTCCTCAATTCGGGTTTAGTTTCTACACAATTTCAATTTTTTAAATAAAAAAGTCCTCAATTTTTTGAGAGCTCCTAAAAACATTTTCGGGATTTAAGGAGTTGACCAATCTAGTATAGCGCTTGAAACTAGTAGCTGTATTACATTACGGATTAAGTTTCGCATATTTTTTTCACCCAGAGTCAGTTTCAGAGGATCAGCTTAAGCTAAGATTTCAGTTCTAGTCAGTTTGAGCGAATTATTTTCCGTGCCAAACTCAATTAGAAGACTATTTATTAAATTATTTGAGTGGCTGACTGTTAGACCTTTGATTTGCAATAAAACAGAATCATTTATGAAAGTCGCTGTTTTGCCATCTGATCTTTCCATTTTTATGCATCCCTTTGATCCTCTATAAATAGAGATCCTCTATAGATAGAGAAGAGATCTTGTTTCTTTTTCATTATAGTTATCGTCAAAATTAAACTTTTAATTTGTAATAATCTGATGCTAGGAATTGTTGGCGAAGACATCATTTCTGCTTCATTCAGCAATTCATCAATCAGCAAGTCTGAACAAGTTCACAATAACCAGAAACCACCAATTCGGGAACTACAGGATTCCAAGATTCGAACAGCAACTCAGCCGAAACAACAGGACACAGGAATTCACAAAGTTTTGGGGAATGATTTTACACTTTGTATCTAGAAATTATTTAGAAACTCTTGAGATTTCAAATGTCTCAAAATTCTTTTGAGACATTCTGCAATTAAAGAAATATACTAAATGAATTTTAAGTAGAAACCTTTTTAAACTAAGCTACATCATTTTCAACTAAAAATTATCATAATTGTTTCAAGAGTTTGAAGATAGTAATATTGTGTCTGAGAAAAATATATACATAGTTTAAATAACTATAACTTCAGTTTTTATTTACATATAATTAATATTTAAATTCCAAAAGAATCTACATAAAATGTATAACATTTCCTCCCACAGCAGATGTTCAAAATCATTACCGTTCTAGTCAATACACTGCTGATAATGGTGTGCTATTCATTCACAAACTTCAACAAACATTTCATTTGGTATTGCGGCGCATTCTTTCTCAATTGCGGCTCTTAATTTCTAAGTAGTTTGTGGATTTACAATTGCCCAGTAATTGCAATTATGTCGAATAATTGTACATTTAATTTAAATGCAGCTTTATCGCTCCAAACAATCTTCCCCTAAAACTGTGCATCCTGTTCACATTTTCGCAAGTATATTCGGAAAATTGTTTTCTTCGGCTCGGATCATCTCCATTGATAGCTCGTACCATTGTTTTTACTTAACAACGTAACTTTTCCATTGACAATTACATAAAATGCTTTGGACACTCGATTTGCTGTGGCCAATTTCACGGCTTGTTTGTCCTACAGATATTTTGGATGTTTCGCGATAACTTTCCCGTACTCCGATTTCTTGGCTGGTAAAGCTCGTTAATGTTCTTGGTCTTACAGAACATTATCTATGAATATCCTGAACAGTTCGATTCGTTTCAAACTTACCAACAGTAAGTCGCGTTGTTCGATCTTCCTGAAATTCTCCGAGTTATTTTCACTTCTGATACATTTTCATATTTCCAACAGCGTTTTTAAAAATTCTTTTTCCAAAAGTTAACCCTTGCACTCGGATGACGCCCTTTAGGCACCATTCTAGACTGCGCATCATTGCCGTTTCTTGACTTCGATAGTTCAAAACATACCTCCTTAGTTGTAACAATTAAATTAACCCTTTGCACACGGATGACGCCTTTTAGGTACCATTCTAGACTGCTCATCATTGCCGTTTCTTGACTTCGATAGTTCAAAAAATACCTCCTTAGTTGTAACAATTAAATTAACCCTTTGCACACGGATGTCTCCTTTTAGGCACCATTCTTGACTGCTCATCTTTGCCGTTTCTTGACTTCGATAGTTCAAAAAATACCTCCTTAGTTGTAACAATTAAATTAACCCTTTGCACACGGATGTCGCCTTTTAGGCACCATTCTAGACTGCGCATCATTGCCGTTTCTTGACTTCGATAGTTCAAAAAATACCTCCTTAGTTGTAACAATTAAATTAACCCTTTGCACACGGATGTCGCCTTTTAGGCACCATTCTAGACTGCGCATCATTGCCGTTTCTTGAGTTCGATAGTTCAAAAAATACATCCTTAGTTGTAACAAGTCGCAGATTAATTTCATATGTTTTTAGTTCTTTACACCAATGTTTCTCAATCTTTCAGTGTTTTCGACCCGATTTTCAACCAAAATTTTCATATCGCCCCCCTCTCATACAATAAAAATTATGCAATAATAATGTATTTTTAATTACTAACAATGCCTTTTTTAAATTTAATATTGAAAATTTAATTACTGCAATTGTGAAGCACTGATACAATCCCATTTATGAGTTTATTATATCAATGTAAATGTGGATTTTGTTTTTCATTATGTCAGAATGTATTTTGTTTTACTTTGCTTTCAGTAAACTAATCAATTTTTTAATAATATTTTCTCTTCCATATGCTCGCGCCCCTTTTTTGTGTTATCACGTCCCAAGGTTGAGAATAGCTGCTTTACACAATAAAAGAGCCCTGGTATTCAATGAACAATTATGCATCTAATTACTCTTCCGAGTACAAAGAATTAATCTTATCTTTTATCCGATTAATTATAAGTCTCATTGGTGGATTTTCCTGAAACCCTCTGCGATATTGTTTTTGAAATTCTTCTGAATTTTCATTCTTTCAATAGCATTTTAATATAAAATTTCTTTTTCAAAAGTTAATCTTGGTCCATTCATTATTTCCAATTAATTACACCTTCAAAAGAAGGAAAAATCAGAAAGTTATGACTCTTTAAACAGTGTAAACCCTGTACATTTCAACTAAGAATTAGCGCAATTATTCAAGGTTTTAAACGTGAATAAGCTAAGAATAGATCTAATAAGCTTCTATTTCATTAAAACCTTAAGCTTGCAACAACAACTTTGAAAGACAAAATTTAATAAAATGAAGGAAAAGGAATGAGGATGAAGAGGAATGTCTTTTTAAAAGAACAGAAGGATGAAAAATTCACTCAAGTAAAATGAACATACTCTTTTAGAAAAGCTAAGATTTTAATAAAATGTAAATTAAAATTAAAAGAATGAAAAATGAGTAGCAATAAATGGAAAATAGAAATTAAAAAATAGTTTTACTGGCGATTTATTTACTTTCTTTTTTCACTGACGAAAATTTCGAGTACTTTAAAATTGCTGTTTCACAATTTTGTCTTTGAAGTATTGGAATAGCGATGAATAATTAATGAAATTATGAATTAAGTTAATCATGCTTTAACAAGGCTCTCAAATCTTTTGGATTAACTAATAGAAATGTTACGGATAAAGTAAGAATGAAAGGTAAACCTAGGTTTAACCGGTTAAAGAGGGGATTACCAAGGCTTTGCGGCTAAAGCCCGAAGATTTCCCAACGCTTCCACCTTTAACCAGCTAGGATTGTTGAGACACAGTTCTAGCCGGTTAAAGGTGGAAGCGCCGGGAAATCTCCGGCTTTAGCCGCAAAGACTTGGCAATTCTTAACCGGTTAAACCTAGGTTCGGCTAAAGCAAAATTGAAAGGTAAACATAGGTTTAACCGGTTAAAGAAGGGATTATCAAGGCTTTGCGGCTAAAGCTCGAAGATTTCCCAACGCTTCCACCTTTAACTGGCTAGGATTGGTTAGACCCAGTTTTAGCCGGTTAAAGGTGGAAGCGATGGGAAATCTTCGGGCTTTAGCCGCAAAGCCTTGGTAATCCCCACTTTAACCGGTTAAAGCTAGGTTTACCTTTCATTCCTGCTTTAGCCGTATCAGAAACATGAAAGTCAAACAGGTCATATTTATTTAAAATACTGTATGATATTTAATTTATTTCTATGAGCATATTCAAATCTTCTATGGTCTTTGAAAAAAATCGTTTGTCTCTGAAAATTGTTCAGAATCTTTTTAATTCTTTATAAAGCAGATTAACCCTCCAGCTTTTTATCCCGCGAGTTGAAAGTTATTCTGCTTTATGTTGCATCCCGCAGGTTCCGCGAAATGTTGTGTTTAGCTTTTACTATCCTACAGTTGAATTGTATTATACTATTACAGAATAGAATACAAATTACAATTAGCTTTCTTTAAAAAAATATTTGTATCTATCTGTAAACTCTGTATGCAAATAGGAATATACAAAAATCTGCAGTTTGAAGATTAAAAGAGAGTCGAGATTACTTGATTTTCTTGTTTCTAATTTTATCTGAAAATTATGAAACAAAATACGTTAATAAAACTTGTATTCGTCATCATCTTAATTTGATATTTTGTTTTTCAAGCATTTAAGTGTCATATATCAAAAGTTTAATAATTCACTTTATTCTGGCTACTTTATTTTACCTATCAATATGCTGATTACCCATGTATTTGTATTTCAACTTGTAAGTGAATTTTAATTTACTAATTAAACATATGAAACTCGAAATTCCAGTGTATTTTTAAATATTTTCAAATAATTTTTATGTAAAAATTTTCAACTAAACTTAAAATATGGCTTTACACAGTTTTTTTCTCACCACTAAAAAACTGCGAGTGATCTGCAGTAAAAACATTATTTTAAGATTTATCGTCAATATTCAGCTTTTAAAATATAATGATCTTTTTTTTCAGTTTTTAGTATAACAGCGTTATAATTTTTCCTTCTTATTTTACTTTGGTATGTAAGATATTTTACGAAAGATATTTTTTTATTACCCAAAAAATTTGCTCCCATAATGTTATTAAAGGAGAGATACTTGGAGTTTTATGGGCAATATATTTTATCAGTAAGGGCTTTACAACGTTTAGAAGAAATAAATTTTTAGTTTAAATACTGAAAGATATATTCAAACTTTTTCAATTTATGACATCATGGTGAGTGAGTCGCAGTGCTGTAAAAAGTGTTTTTTTTTTTCATTTTTGAAGATACACATTAACTTCATTTTATCTATCTATTTCCCATCAAATATATTGTACGTAAAAATGTAGGGTTTTTTTCTGAATTTTTGTAGTAAATCAGTAAAACTGTATAAGATTAAAGTCGCAAAATTGCTTTCCGTGTTGCTGTAGTAAAAACATTTTTTACTACAGCAACTTAACTTAGTTATTAGTTAATTTTATGCAACTTACAAAATTAATGGTAGTGTATGCACTATTTTTTCTGAGGACATCGAATAGTTTTCTAAATATTTTTAAAAATATTGTTTGAGCTTTGCTTCATATATACTTTTAACTAAAAACAGAAATATATAAAAAAATAGCGTTAAATATACAAATAAAAAAAAGAAATAAAAATAGAAATGTGTTTAAATAATAATGAAAATTTAACATAGAAATATATAAAGGAAAATTTTTATTTAGAAAAACTATATTGTATATCATTATAAAGAGTATGAACTATGCTATTGTAGCCTTAGTTGTTTATGTTACGGTAGATGAATTTTTACCTTTCCTTGCAGGCTGGTACAACTGCTATATTAGTAAATAATTAGTAACACTCCCTCCCCGTTTCATTAATTCCGTCTCCACCCAAATTACTTAATCTGTCGTTTCACTCTCTTGCCTTATTCAGTTAGTCGTGTGATGGGTATTTGATTTCTAATGAGGAAAAACAAAAATAGTAACTCAATGGGAGGTTAAGGGAAACCACAAGACTTATCTTTTGTTTGCTTAAAAAGAGGCAAAAGCCCTGTCGTTTCACTCTCTTGCCCTATTCAGTTAGTCGTGTGATGGGTATTTGATTTCTAATGAGGAAAAA
>BGPR01002917.1:0-18437 GCA_013235015.1 Araneus ventricosus
TGTAATGTCTTGGCCTAAGTGTGACCAAATAATTCAAGCTTAGGTTGGCCTAAGTACCTTTATTCACTACAGCAATAATTAATAGACACTTCTCGCAGAGAAGTCTTGATTAAATATGACTATTTACAAAGGAACAAACAAATCATAGTTCTAAAACGTCAAAGTTCCATGAGAAAATAGTCCAGGAAGACTAGGAATTATCGGATGGATAACTTCCACCTATCCACGTGATACCAAACTATGAGACTACCATGAGCTGAGAGTCCGGGGAAGCCGATTCCTCGGGGTTGTCGACCAAAGTCCGACTTCAGTCGGGACTTTTCAATCCGCTGATCAAACCGCTTTCTGCGGTACTCCGGAGCCTGAAACTAGTTCGAGACTCCCCAAAAAATTCAAAATCCAATCCTCTGTTTCCTCTCCGTCCCTCCGTTTTTATTCACTCCTTCAGGGGTGGATGAAGTGGTGAAGCCCCTCCTATCTTTCCCTTCACTGGATAATCGTACTCTCGTTGACCAATAACTCACCTTCCGAGTGGTCTACCTCTTATTCTGGGAAGCTCCTTGAGTTTCGTCACCACCGGCCTATTCAGGAATCACCAAAAAGGTACCGCTAATGTCCGCGATGACAGTGATTTATTCATCGACATTGTGGCGGCCCTCTGTGTGAAGTCCGTCTTCTTGCGCCCGTCTCGTTAACGATGTCCAGGTGCAACTCTCCTGCTGTTTATCGCCAGTATCAAAAGGGCCGGCACTTTTTTTCTCATGGGAATTAAGCTCGCGGGAAGGAAACATTACACCATAATCAGACCTCTCATTTAATTCACCATGGGATTTAATTAAATATTTTCTATTCTTTTTGAATATTTTACCATTCATTTTTGACAGTGTATGATCTCAAATCTTTATCAATTGATATTACCTGTGCAGGTTCCCAAGTCTTAGTTTTCATATTTTGCATGCGTACATTATCTCCTGGGTTTAATTTACTCAGAGATTTTGCTGAACGATCATGAAACTGCTTGTGAATTTGTTGATGCTTGGTCAACAGACCTTTGACATTATTAAATACTTCTGAATTTAACAGTTTATTTGTCACAGGCAATTTTGTTCGCAGTCTTCGACTAAACATTAACTGAGCTGGAGAAATTCAGCCCTGAGATTGGTGTATTTCTATATTCCATTAGACCAACAAAATTATTTTTATTGTCCTCTTTTGCCTTTCTCATAATTGTTTTCACTATCCTTACTTCCCTCTCAGCTTGGCCATTACTTTGATGGTGATGTGGACTAGAGAACTTATATTCAAAATCCCAAGTCTCAGCAAAATCTATGTACACATGGCTATTAAATGGTATATTATCGGACACAACAAAATTTCGAATCCCATATCTTGAAAAAGTTTCCTTGAGAGCATTAATTACTTCCATAGCAGTTTTATTTACTAGCTCTGAAACTTCTATCCATTTAGAATAGTAATCCATTATTACCAAATAGTTTAAATTTCCAAACTCCATTATGTCCACCCCTATCTTCTCAAATGGTCTATCAGAAACAGAATGAGATTTTAAAGGCTCTTGAGTGTTTGAACGCCTAAACTTTTCACGGATTGAGACTATTGTTTCTATGTCTCTGTTTATGCCAGGCCAGTACATTAACTCCCTAGCTCGTTGTTTACACTTTTCCATCCCAAAGTGACCTTCATCAATTAACGTTAACATTTGTTGTCTTAATGAGTTAGGGACAACAATCTTATCATTTATAAACAGTAATCCTTCATTAGTATGTAAATCACTTTGAGATTTACAGTATTGTTTTAATTCTTGAGACCAATTTTTGGTTTCTACTTTAGGCCACCCCTCCTTAACAAATTTAATCACTGTCTGTAATTCTTTGTCCTGAACTGTCTCATATTTAAACTGAGTTAATCTACTTTTACTCATAGGCAGATATTTAGTAATACTGTGTACAATATTACTCATTTCAGGGTCATATTTAATCTTGGTATCACTTTTAAAGGTGTGTGATAATGTGTCTGCCAAGTACATTTGGTTTCCAGGTACATATTGCACTTCATAATCATATTTTATGAGTTTTAATAGCATTCGCTGTAACCTGGATGATATTTTGGACATGGGTTTATTTACAATGGACGTGAGTGGTTTGTGATCGCTTTGTATAATTACATGACGACCATACACAAGATTATGGTACTTTTGAAATGAGAAAACAATTGCCAAAAGTTACTTTTCTATCTGTGCATAATTTTTCTCACATTCTGCAAGACTCCTAGATAGGAAAGAAACTGGCTGCCCATTTTGTATCAGACATGTACCTAGACCATCTTTAGAACTGTTGCATTGTATTGCGATTTTTTCCAAGCCATTAAATATTTTTAATACAGGGGCACAACTAAGTAATTCCTTAGTCCTGTTAAATGCTACCGTATGTTCACTTTACCACCTAAACTCAATATTCTGTTTTATCAATTCCCTTAATGATGCTGTAATTTGAGATAGATTGGGTATAAATTTAGATAGGAAATTCACCATCTCTAGCAATTTTCTTACCTCCCCTTTCGAACCAGGAGTAGGCATATACACTATACCCTTGATGTGCCCTGGATCAGCTTTTATACCTTTATCTGAAATTATCTGACCCATGTATTTTACTTCCGTCATCCTAAACTGCAACTTATTAGCATTAAATTTAATGTTAGAAGCTTCAGCTCTTTTAAGAACCTCATTTAAAGCTGCATCCTGTGTTACTTGATCAGTGCCTGTGGAGCCACATGGAGCAAGCTTGCAACATGCTGCTCTTCCTTTCAAGTTAAATAGGGCATGTAAACCTCAAAATAAAAATAAATTCCAGGAGAATAAGACTAATTTTTTTTTTTAGTAACGTAGGTTGTTGGATACCATCAATCTCTGCAGATCAGCTGTGAAATTGTGTATCCACCACCAGTCTGTATTTCACATATCCACAATTTACCAACAATAGGTGAAAAGTACGAACTAATTACATTATGTACTTTTTTATATATACAATGACTGAGCTAGTTCTGCTGCTCTTCTTTGTTATAAAATTGTCTTCCTGCATGTCTTATTTTGCCGCCCCTTTCAAAGTGTCGCCCGGAGCAGATCGCCTCCCTTTAGCTATGCCACTGGGCAGGTACTTAGAAAACCTCTGTTAGATCATAATACAGATCCATTGAAATGGTGGCAAGAAGAGGAGTACAATTTTTCATATTTAAAAAAAAAGCTAATCAAAAAAACATTTTTTTGCCTGATTGTGACATCCATTACATGGGAACATATTTTTTCAAGAGCAGGACTGATCTTAAATGACAGAAGAACAAGAATGTCTTCTAACAAAGTGAAAAAATTTGTTTTTTAAAAATAAAATTGCTGTTGAATTTTTCTTTTTATCTCTATTTTTAAATTTTCTGTTTTACCTGTATGTGCTCAATGTTGTTAATAAACCTACTTTCTTAATAAAGAGAAATTTTGTGTTTTTTGTTTTAAATTGTACATATTAAACTCTATATATTAATAGGTATTAGCTTTAAAGACTTATCTCTACCCCAATTACTCATTACCTATAACTTTAATTCTTAATTTTCATTTGTTTTTAAGGATATTTTTTAAATCATTATATTCTGAATATTCTATTCATTTTCAAAGTTAATTTTTATATTCAGTTTATGTTAATAATAATTTTATTGTTTTAGTTACTTATTTTGTATTTTAAAAAAAAATGTCAAGCCAAATACTTTTATTTGTTCATAGAAAATCCCATGAATCTTCGTATACTCAATAAAGCATTGCAAGGAAAGCCAAAAAAATAAATTAGAAATCCTTTTATTTCAATTAATGGTAAGAAATAATATATATATAGGTAGTTGAAAGAAGAATAATGCACAGTGGAGGCGAGGGGGGAGAACCCCCCCCCTTTTTTTTTGAGAAAAAAATAAAATTTTTATTTCATTTTAGCTGCCTACAAATAGGAATTATATATATATATATATATAAAAAAAAAACATGTGTGCTGGAAAGCGAACTAATTTTGTAATTAAATCTTTAATTTTTTTTGTCTACCCCTTATACTCAGGGGTACTTTTAGGTGTCTATAAATTTCTTGCCCCTCCACTTTTGCCACCCAATCACCATTACTAATAATGCATGCTAATACTGTCACCAAGACAGAAATATTAGGGTTGTATTAGGCTGATACAGTTTCACCCGACTGAAAACAAATGGCAGAGAACTGATACAGAGTACCCGATACTTCTGCACACCTGATCAAAGTATCAGGTTGGTACAGTATCATCCAGCCCTACCTTCTGGTTTAATAATTTAAAAAAAGAGAGTTCTTTTATCTATCTCGGATAGTATTGAAACTTATTTAGTTTCTAATGTAACACCTAATGAGTAACAAAAGCAACATTGAAAACTAGTACAGAAACCAATGTTACATATCTGGAAATAATATGAATATGAAAAAGTAGACCTTTATAAAAATTATTCTACATCTTTTTTGATGAAAATATAAAAAATATTTTGAATGAAATGTAAAAATCTGCATCAAACCATCTTTACCAAGATTTAGTGGAAAATGTGATTTACTGTCGACTATCCACAGTACCGAAACTGAGGGGGTCCTCCACCTACTGAATCTTTTTAAATACTAGTTCATAGTAACTTATCACTGAAAATGTTAGAATCAATTCTCTGAATACATTTGGTATTTCAGAATAAAAATATATTGTAATAATATGCTGTGAGAGCTTTAAACTGACTACAGAAGTTCTAAAATTATTGAATTCAAATATGTATTAAAATCTCCAGATGATATAATCTTATAATGTTTATCACAGAAAATATTTTACATGATATAAAATTTTACACTTGGAACTATTTATTAAGAAGTAGAAATCACTTGCTTCAAAATTTTGTGAAAATATATACCAATAGAATGCTTTAGTAAAATTGTGTGGCATAAAATATTTAGATTATAATCTATATCTTATTTCAAAGATCTTAGTTTACGCTTTAAAAAAGTTGATTTAGAATAGTAAGGTATGTTTGTATATTTATTAAAAAATATTACCTCTCTGTACATAATAGTGAAATACATAATTCCTTTTCATTTAAAAATTAATTTCAAATTATAAGCATAAGTTATTAATGTTCTTTTTTTCAAGGAAACCAAATAGTATTTGATTTCCTAGTTATTTTGAGTAGGGCAGTGTAAATGAGATAGCTAGTCTTATAGTATAAATAAATAACTTTTATTCCCAAAAAATATACATAACACAAATGATATAGTTAAATTTTATTTAAGAAAAATTAAATTGTCTAAAACAAATACTGTTCTGAAATATTAATTATTCCTTTGGAATTCTACAACTACTATTTGTAATATAAATGCTAGATACACAATTCTACTTTTTTACTATATAATTAATAAATTAAAATGAATAATCACTAAATGTGCTTTGAAAAAGATAAATAAAACATTTGCATAGGCAATATCTACTACATTATGATAAAACTTTATATAACTTTTCAAACAAGACTTTTGATTTGTTAAGGATCTTTTTAAAAAAATTATAGTTAAGTATTCAGTTGTTAACTCATCACATCTGATTAATCTTCATATCCTTTTCAAATTTTACAATGATTTAATAATCAGTCTTGAGTTAAAGAAAAAATATTATTTTGGAAATAGTAATTTCAGTATTGTTTCTTGGTTTTAAAAATACATGCATATATTTATAGTTTAAAATATATTTTTATTTAATAAATAATTAAAAATGTATAATAGTGTCCATTTGTTTGTTTGAAGTTTAGCAAAATAAACATTCAAATCATATGATGTTGCTTAGTTTCTAACTTAATATTAGACAGAATATGGAGATTAAACCTTGTAGAGCAAGTCATCGTTTTGCTTGGAAAAAGTTAATTAAAGCTTCCAAATCATAATTATTCAGAATCTGAAGCAGAGATGGAACTTTAGATTTAACGTTGATTCCTTTAAATTTGTAAACGTCGATGTATAAATCTGTTATCATCCCTGTAAAAAAAAGAAAGAACAAAATGAAATTTCAATTATCATATATTTCTAAAAATTTTGCATGTATGAAAAATAAATTGTTTATACCAAAAAGTCTTTCAAGATGACAAGGCTGCCGTTTGTATTCAAGCTGCAATTGATCAGATGAATTCAAAATTTCTTGATATTCTGGTGCTAAAAAGCTTAAATCGTTTTCATGAACTTTTAAATCCTGTAATTAAAGATTCTTATAACTAAATTCTGTTTTTGAGAAATAAAAGTAATATATTGCATTCAAAGAATTTTAAATTTGCTCAACAAAAAACTATTTTGAAAAGACATCTTCAAACATTTAACCCTTTAACGTTCATTGGAAACCACACATTGAGTATTTTTTTTACTGTGCATGGGCGAAATGTAGCATAATTTTTCTTTCATAACATAAGAGCCAGATATATAGGTCAACTTGTGTCAAAATTCCTGTTCAATACCATTAGTATTCTGAAAGTTTTTGGTATTGCAAGAGCTAAATTACTTTCCATCTCCAAGAGAAACAAAATGATGAAGGTTCTTGCACAGATTGATATTTTTCAAATTGAATCTTTAAAAGTAATATTGAATTTTATGAATGTTGAATATCATGAATACTCATGTATAATTATAAAATAATACATAATTTAAGTTATCATCAAGATATAATTTATTCAAAGGAAAAATAGCCTGTCACCGTTCATTGATTTCACTCTGAAAAACAAATTTCTTGAAAATAAATGTCATTTTTTCTTTTACATATTTATGATTAGCTACATGTCAAATACTCATTTTTGAAATTAATTTAGTAATTTTCAAAACGACATATGTAGTGAACTGTAAAGGGTTTAATATGCATATGTTGCTGAGTAACAAAGTAATATTTTATGTATAACAGAAATCAAATAACTCTTATTTTTATTTATATTTAATTCCAGAGGATATGCAGAAAGAGATACAGGACATAAACTACAAGTCAAAAATTGCATTCAATATAAATTGAAACCACTAACCTTCAAAGCATCTATGACTTGGACTTTCTTTGCTAAGAGTAACTGATATTCCAGTTTAGGGTGGATAAACCTCAGCATGTGTGGAACACTTTCCTCATTGATATCTATTAAAAAAAAGGGGGAGGGGCTTTCATATGATTCCATTTGTTTGTTTTTAAAATAATTAATGAATACAGTACATCAGAATTAATACATTCAAAGTTAAATGATTACTTAAAATTAAAAAATAATTACCTAATTTAAGTTATTTATTGTTCTTTTAAACCAAAAAATATGTAGCATATTTTCATTCGTCTGTAATCTATATTATACAAAGGAATGAAAAGTTTTTTATTTGGAAACAGATTTTCTCTGAAAGGTCTTTAAATTTTTGAAGAGAAAGAGCTCAATCCATCCATCACGGTAATTAATTTATTTGTGGACCATATACATATTTTTATAAATAGAAAATATTACTGATAATAAGTAATAGTATTAATTTTATCTTTATTAAAATAAAAAACAAAAATTTGCTTTCATTGGTTTTAAGCAGTAGAAGCATCGAGTTTGCATTTTCTGATAAAATTTCTGCAAGTCTGAATGTTAATTACCTATTTTCAGATTAATGTGCAATTCTAGGTTTGCATCAGTAATTCAGCTTCTAAATTACATTTAATGGAATTCGTATTACAAAAAACGATTGCTCACATAAATATGAAGACTACTGTGAAGATATTATGCAGGACTAACTTTAGTGTATTGAGGTTTTCGAAAAGTTATAAATGAAGGGAATTGCTATCATGTGAATAGTATCCTTTATAAATTAAGCTATGATAGTTCTACATCCATTTTCAATTTTAGAGTCACTCAAACAGAAATTTGACAAATTGATTCATTACTTAATTGCAACACAAAAAGAACAGGTTGAATGCAATAAATGGAACAAATTAAATCATGAAACTCACCAAAGGAAATGTCTAGAGATATCTTCTTCTTGGTAGCTTCTCGTGTTAAGACATCTTTCAATATAGAAATAGTCGATATATTATCAGATTTAAAAACAGATTCTCCTTTCCTAAATAGAAAATAAAATAGTAAGTATAAAAATCACACATTCAGTAATATATTTTTTGAAAAAATCAAGCTCCTTACTTGTAATAGCAATATAAAACTGTATCCAAGAAGGTTGATTTAAAATAAAAGGTAGCACATTCTCCAGGCGGCATCCTTTCAGGAACTTCGGGCATACAGAACACTATCCAGGAGTGAATCTCGGCAAGAGCAAAAGCCCCTCTGAGTGTCAAAGTATTTAAAGGCCTTGTTGAAAAGAAGAAAAAAGTAATAAGTATTCTATGTGAAAATTAAAATATTTCAACCAAAAGCATGGTGTATATATTTTTACACAGCAAAATTATGTTCAAACAAAGATTGTTGGAAATAATATGTCTGTAGGCTAAAAAATAAGGTGCTAAATTGGCCATGTGCTGTCATCTGACACTGAAGGCAGCTTCTCTAATTGGAAATTTGATATTTTATATCAAAAATCAATGTCATAGGACAGATCATGAAAGAAATCTATTGCAAAAATGTAGAGTGATTTAGTATAAAATTACTCTCTGCATATACTAATAACTTAATTAGAAGCCCCAAAATGTATATTCCATGGGATTTAATTACCATTATAACTTCATCATAAAATAAGTGAAAAAATGTGGTAATGGATTATTATTATGGATGCAAAAGGATAACTGTAACATTTTAGTAAAAACTTATTCAACAGCTGGATATTAAGAAAAAAATATGCATAACTTGGTTGAATCATTTCATGTCAGAAAATGTGTGCTCACCATTGGCAGTAGGTATTTTAATTAAGTTATTGGTGTACATAATGGGCTATTGTATACTAAATCACTGGTGCTATTTCCTTTTTTAGTTATCTGTCATAATTTCTGAATCACCAGTGTCTAAGACATTTGCAGTGAGACTGATAGTGTGTTGTCACTTTACTATAAGTAAATATTATTTCATCCTTTCTTCATTTGAGTGTAATTTTGCTATCTAAAGATATAGGTATACATCCTGTAATACTTTTAAATATACATGTTAGTTTCTTTTTCTGAAATATAAGCAAAGATCAGAAATAGATATAAATTGTATGTTCAGAGTGTTTCTAGAATCACCAGAAAAGCTTTATTTTTATTTTGTCATAAATTCCAGTAACACTATTTATTGTATCTAACTATTAAACTCCGGACAGTTTTAGCTCATGTTCTCATTTCAACAGTTTAAATCCAATTTATATATTTCTTGTAACCACTCGAAAATTGGAGGCATTTTTTTTTTAAATAAAACATATGAAGTATAATATATATATATTACAAAATATATAGAATATTAAATGAGATCAAAACAAATTTAATCATAATTAGTTGATTGGCCTACTATTTCTGTAAACTAAATGCAACCAATGATTTTTTTTTATTATCAATTATTATTCATGTGGAAATAAAATAGCACCACTCAAAAATATTTCTGTTAATTCTTCTAAAATTTCTAGTACTGAACTGATCAGCTTTATTTGTTTTCACATTTAACTGTAAAGAAATCACAGAAAAAAATTTTAGTACATACTTATTTTCATCAAAAGTGTGAGTCCGACAGTGAAGAGACAAAGGTTTTATTTGATACTGCCTAATTTGACAACACTTAGGCTGGAGTCTTGGGGTAATATATACTTGCAGAGTGCCATACTGGCCTTCAATTGATCGAATCTTAACTTCCAAACGTGTTGTATTTGCTTGACATCTGTAAGTTGCCAAGAGAAAATTTCCATCACTCTAAAAATGGATAAAACAAATATGAAAATTATTTTTTCAACAACTTATTTTAGTCGAGCTTTTTTTATAAAATCCCTTCCTATGTTCCCAGTTCCCTTACTATGCATGTGCTGTAGCAAACGCCTTGTTTTTACGTGGGGGGGGGGGATTAAAGCTACTGTAAAAGTATTTGTCAAAAATCATCCATCCATTTTTCCAGCTCCTTAAAAAAGTTTGCACATCCCTGGTCTAGTTAAATCTTTGAACATCATAGAAGTAACTTTATAGAACCCAATTTCAGAAAAGATAGTGCAATATATATAAACTGGAGGATTTATTACATATGAATTTGCAACCACAGAAAATGTCTCAAAGCATTTATTATAATATAACATTTTTAATTCTACAAATTCAATATTTATTTACAATCTGTCGTTATAAATGTGTATGATTTAAAATTTCTTCGAACTATTAATATTTTTGTAAACTTTGGAAATTATTTATATTAACTCAAGAACAACTTTGTTAACTACCATTTGATGCCAACAGTGGAACATGATCATTGATCATGCTTGAAAATCCAAAAAACTTTACATCTTATAGAATCAGATTGGTAAAAACATCTACAAAGAAGTTCAATTCAAACTTAGAGTCAAATGGCACACAGATGTGTATAAATGAATTTTAAGCATGTGAATTTTAATTAAGTCAATAAAACTATCATTACATCAAGTTAAACTAAACATAAGATACATACCTTAAAATATTATTCTGATTGACTAAAATAAGAATTAAGAGATGTTGTTGCATACATGCAACTTTTAAAACTTAGCTGAATTTTTAAATAATAAATGCTTGCATTTTTGTAAATAATTAATATAAAAACTAGGATTTGATCTTCAGAAAACTGTGAGACAATAAAGAACATTTAAAGCCATGAACAAAACAGTCACCATATAAAGGCCTTGCTTAATTTTTTTAAAAATTAAAAAGTCTTACTTCTGGATCACAGGAGCTGTAACTAACAACAGCAGAATTTCTCTCGCTGTCCAAAAGATCAACAGGAACATCACTCTGCAATTAAATGTAGATAAGGTTGATGAATACTTGATTTTAAATAAAAGAATACTTAAAGAAATATTTTTTGCAAATCTTTTTACTTGGATCAAAACATTATCAATCGCTGTTTGAACTTCCAATGTCAAAAGGTATGATGCATCTTCATGATTCAATTGAAACATGTCATTGATGCTGAAATAAGGCACTGCAGACACTCCACCGATATCTGATTGAGCAGCTAACTGGTAACTTTCTCTCTCTTTTTGAACCTGTTGTTGCAATTCTTCTACTTCTTCCCTATTTCAAAACAAGCCATTAATCACATTTTTCAAATTACAGCTGTAGATTATTATGTATATCAGAATAAACATAATTATTGACTCGTGCACATAACATCAGATCCCATATTTAAATTTTTAGTAACATTCAATTTTGAAATTACAGTAAATTAAATTTAGTATTCAAACTTTTAGATAAAATAAGTTCTTGATTGTTATTTCAAAAAATAGTAAAAAGCTTTTTTACATACAGAGTACATAAATGAATCATTGAAATAAAAATTATTAATTTATATAAACCCTAACAAATATTTACATTTTATTAAAAATTTAAAACCTCATGAGAAATTGAAATTATAGACATTGAAATAGATATATTATTTAGTGTAGAAGTAAAAGAAAAAAAATAACACTAACTTTATAAAATAGATTTTCTAAACTTAAAATTTAGTCTTTTTTTTTAAACTAATGACAACTTTTAATTCCTATGTATGAAGCAAAAAAAATCACACCATTTCAATACACAATATTAATGCTCTCAACATTATACATCAAATCAAATAAACAAACACCTTTGGATATACCTGCTGTATATTGTTTTCAATATGTACAAATGTTTTATATCACCTTTCATTTAAAAGACACCAATTAGTCCAAGTTAAACCATTAAATTGTTTCAATAATTAATGAGTAAGGAATTTCCTGGAATTGCCATAAATATAAAAGTTCTAAATTAGGAAAAGACAAAATCTCTGTTTATTTTCGAAATATTAATTTTATACCAAAAATGTCATGCTAGCAAAACCTAGTGCAATATAAAATAACAGCAATTCATTTGTAGAAGGAACCTGTGCTAAAAGCTGAAAATCCATCAAAAGAGGTGCAAAAGCAGCATACTTTAAGTGCGTGATTCTTTTAATTACATCGGGATCAACAGCATGTGGAAAATGAGTGAGATGTTCTTTCATAGAAAGTCCTGATACAGATCCTGTAAAACATTACACTTTACTAACAATTATGTTTGATACTAAAAGTAGTCAAAATTTCTAATACAATATCAAAAAGATTAGAAAATTATTCCAATCATAGATAATTATGTAACATTTTGTCCATTTGATAATGAATCATTATGTCACAAAAAGAGACATTTAAAAATATTTTGATTAAATTAGCATCAGTTCAAGAATTTTACTCATTGTTTCTACCTAAATAATATATAAAGTTAGAATGTAATAGTGTATATAAGATTAGTATATAAATCGTATATTCTAAGCTTGCTTCATTATCTTTTATGATATATTTACATCTCGTATCTAGCTTTGAGCTATATGCTATATTTAATTTTTCTTTATAAATGTTAAAGCAAAAAATATGCATCAGGTTTCATTAAATTAAACAATTTTTAAAAATTAAAGCAGTACTATTAATGAAGATGCCTTGTTGATACTTTGATAGCTCACATATCCTTTTATAGTTGACTCTTGTCAAGCTTTACACTCTTAGGGTATGCTGGATTAGTGTGGGAAATTTTTAAAATAAATTCTTTGATAAATAACTTAAATATGTAAAACTAATTTACAGACATCAGGATTCCATAAATCTGAGTAGATTGCTAATGAAATTGGATAAGAAACTAATTAGCTGATTAATGTGTTAGTCATTTGTGAAATGATATTTGCAATATTGTCATATTCTACATGACATTTGAAAGTAGCCATAAAATTATTATGGAGATTTTTATCTATTATGATTATAAACCATAAAAATGAAATGTAAGATATAAATCTCTATTTAAAAAAAATTCAACTCTTGTGTTTGACTAATTCAGTGCAAAGCTTCTGTTTACAAATATAAAAATTTAAGTACTTCAATAAGAGAATGATTTTTGATAGAAGTCCAAAATTTAAAAAACAAATGTGAAAGACATGCAGACAATATACAGAGATGCATAAAGATGAGAATTGATATACATGCACATGTGCAAGAGTATCCACATTTGAAAAGTGCATAAAAAATTATTCATGTTAAATTTCTGAAGGGTGTTTTACATTACAGCATTACCAAAGGCCGCACTAATCTATAGAGTTAACTTTTTCTTATAAAAATATAAATGCTACCTCAGTTTATATATTTTCTGAGCTGCATCTTCAGAAATAAGAAGGTAGTTTGGATCAAGACGTTTGTCAGCTGGTTCAGAAGAGAGGCCAAATATCCAACCTACACTCAAAGAAATCCAGGAACAGCAGAGAAACAGAGGTTTTTCAAAAGTATTTAATCATATGAGCAGTGGCGAATCCAGTTGGAGGCTATTGGGCTGCAGCCCCCCCCCCCCCCAGAGCTAAACCAAAATTCTTGATTTTAATTAAAATCACTACAACTGTTTGTTCTTAATTTTCATTAAAAAATAATAAAAAAAAATCGTGACAACATTGCTTTCTGGCTTGACAGGCTCGAAAATTTTCCTACTTTTCTAGTCATTCCACTTTTACTTGTAGCATTGACGTGGTCAAAAACATTTTTTGGTTAGTTATTTCACTGCATTTTTATTAAATTATCGAAAGTATTGTAGTGTTTTTTATGATTCTTATTGTTAGATGAAGAAAGTCTGTAAAGTTAATGTGTTTTGGTTTACATAAGTATGAGGTTTGACATTCGTCACTAAGATACAAAATTTTTATGACCTCAAACCCCCGACCCGACACGAATCCTGGATTCGCCACTGCATATGAGTAACAGTAATTGACATCAACAACACAATAAGCAACATATGACAAAAGCATTCACTAGTAAAACCAAGCAAACATTGGCAGACAAAGCATTCTGAGTTACTAAAAATTTTTATAACTTTAAGTATTGTTTAAATTATTAATGAATTATAAATGTTATTGAAAATTATTTTTATCATTTGTTAATTGATAAAGCAGCAATAAGCTAATAATGCTTACCAGTATATGTTGTAATTAAGAGTTCATCATATCCAGCAGAACCAACAATGCCACCATTAACAGAAGTCACACTTTCACCACAGTTCTAGAATATATAAATATTTGGTAAATTAAATGTTAACGTTATATGCATTGGAATGCACCAGAATTAGTAAATACATAAACTTTAAGTGATTAAAAAAACATTTTGAAATTACAGGTTAATCATTTCCAGTAAGAAAGTTAATAGAGGAAAATACATACAAAATAACAGGAATTTTGATGAAAAAATGCTCCAAATAAATTGAAAAGAATATATGCTTTTATCGGAATTTTTTAAATTGCTTTAGAAAATCATATTATGTGGGTTTTTAATTGAAAAATAAGTGCCTTTTAATAAACAATTATCATCAAAAGCATCAATATTTTTATTGTTAAATTTCCATTTGCAGATTTAAATTTTTAAAAAAAAATCTTTACAATCCAGGAATATTTTTTTCTACTTACATAAGTAAATCTAGGAACTGGATTTTCAGCTTCATCATATCCATAAACTTCAATTAAACCATCACTGCGACCAATTATCAAATCTTTGATACCATCACCAGTTATATCATAGTTATGCAGACTTAAAACTCCTGCCATATATATTACAAAGAACATTAATTATCCAAGTAAATGCAAATAAGCTTTTAGAAAGTTAAAAACAAGAATATCCATATTCATAGATGAACAACTGAAAAATGTAATTTTTCTAATTATATTCACTGTAAAACTATCATTACAATAGTTAAAGTATAAATCTTAAAAATCAGCAAAAACGATCATAATTTAAAATCTATTAAATGTTAGAGATGCAATATTTACTAAACAATATTGAAAATCTAACTATTAGGGTTATGTTGCATCACCATTAATTTATTGAATAACTATATTAAATCTGAGCTTCAATAAGATATCTTTAAGTAAAAATAAAGCTCAATAAACAAAAACTCAAAATAGCACTATTAATAATGACAAATTGTCACATTATCATCCTGTGAAGCTGACATTCTTAGTTTATGATATACAAAGTATATATAGAGAAAGCATTGCAATCGTAAAAAAAAAAAAAATGAAATTTTGATCTTTAAGTTTTAGCCCTCCCGAAGTCTGAAAAAAATGAGGGGGGGAATGGTATAGATGAATATGATATCTCAAAAATGCAAAATGCTAGATTGATCAAATTTAGCATAGGATAGTTGCACAAAAATTGTAGATTTATACCAAATTTTGTTATAAAATTCATCAGCAAGAAGAAACACTTTAACTAAACACTAATTTTCTATTGTACGAAACCTATTTTCTGATTGTCCTAAGAAAATATACTAATAAAGGCCTATATTTACAAAGATATTTTTAACAAACACATTGGCATTCATATTGATGAAAAAGTTATATATATTTTTAACTAGCATGTTGCCCGGTCATTTTCTTATCAAAACCTTGTGATGGAGAGGAAAAGGAAAATTTTTTAAAAACTGCTAGTACTTTGTTATATATATGATTTATAAACCACACCCACAATTAATGGTTTAACTATAGTAAAGGATGAAGTAGGAAGAATATGAGGTTTACATTATAAAACAATATAAACATACTTGTATCTCAAACTATTTGTTTTTCTGCTAGCAAATTGAAAATGTGTTGTGATGTGATTATCAGCAAATACATGACTACAAATAGGTATGCTTAGAAAAAACGATTTTATATAAAATTATCCCGAAGTCAGCACAATATGCGATTTAGTTTCCGTAAGAACATTGAATGTATTTTCATCTTATAGCACTCACAAAAAAAAATATTTTAAAATATTAAATGTCATAAACTTGAAAATCTGAAAAATTAGGATATTTTTCATTAAGAAAAAAAATTACAACCCAGAAATAAGTAAAAAAAAAATTCTCAAATGCATAATGCTTACAGATATATTTTAATATAAAATTCAATATCTAAACAGTGGAAGCAATTTCATACATGTGCTCCTAATTTTTTTAAACTCGTAAATAATGCAATAACTGTCTATTTAATTGCAAAATAATAGATATTTTAATTATATTGTATCCTTTTCATTACATTTTTAAATCTTAAGTTATGATTTTTCGGAATCCTTTTCATTTGATTTTTAAATTTTAAGATATGAACTTTTGGAATATTTCGAATCCATGCATATTATTCATTTGCGGAATCAATTAATTGTACCCTATTCTATGAGGATAAAATGAAACATCGATATTTTGATAATACGAAACATCTCAGTTCCCTTAACCCTTTGAGGGGCGGTGGGACACCGTCTGTCCCACCTACTTCAAGATTTTTTTTTTCATAAACATATAAGGTATTTTATTATAAAAATTGCTTTATTGGATATTTCAAGACCTCTTACTTTTGAAAAAAATTGCAGTACCATTGAGAATTTGCTCAAATTTATTGAAAATAATTTTTAAAATCATGCCTTTTATTGGCAATGATTTTCTTTAAATTTCTAGAGAAAGAAAATGAATTTCGAAACAAATATGAGATTCAAAGGAAATCTTCAATGTTCAATAAATATATTCCAAACATTATCTGTATTTCAAAAGTAATTTTTTTTATCAATTATTATAGATAAAAAAAGGTGGGACAATTTTGTCCCACCGCGCATCTACGGTTGTCAGCCTGTAGATGGCAGCACAAAAGTTCGCGACTCGGTCCTATTTCTTTCTTTTTTGAATAATAAACTTGGATTTATAAAAAAGGTATAATTATAATCACTCTTTCAAATTTAATACTTATGCAGAAAATGCATTTATATATTTCAGAAGACAGATAAATAATATTAATAAAAAAAAATCTGTAAATGCAAACAAGCATTTTTTTTAAAAAAACTGGCATATCTAAATTTATTTTGAGTGGAAATTTGAAAGCAAGAAGCGATCTTCTGAGGAATTTTTTTATAAACGGATAAAAATACACTTTTCTAAAAAGAACGAAAATTAAAGAGAATATTCAAGTCTTTCTGTATCTCTCAACGAAAAAGAAATAGTTCCGTTGAATCTGCCCACCCCACCCCCTATACTTGTTTACGCTCTTTGCTGCTTTTGAGAAAACGCCGTATTTCCTAAGGCACAGCTATTGTAAATAGCTCTGTTAGCAGTGATACTCAAAGAAAAGCTGTTCCAGCAGCGGGTTTCTTGCGCGATAATTTACAATCGGTGGTCTTCTTACAGCAGTGGTTTTCATTACAGGTCTTGTCCAGTCGCGGTCATTAGTGTCTCACTTCTTTGACTGAAGTGAGTGATCGCATGAACTGATAACGAATTTCTGTTCCTTCCCATACAATAAACCGGAGAGGAGAGTAACATTTTACTTATAGAATCTGGGTGGCCTGCTTTCTTCTGAAGCTTTCAAACAGAGCGACATCCATAAAAATACTATTGAAGAGCTCCTCCATTTGTATGCAGAATGTGGTAAAAGATCTCCACTTCAATCACAGTATACATTTTCTACAGCTGTTAAAAGAAAATGTGCTAAATAACCAATTATATGCTCCAAGTGAAACTGATAAGATGCGAACGTTGGCGCGAATGACAGAAGGGAGTCGGGGAATGCTACAGTCCCTTCAGGGGCGGTGGGACATACGTCTTCCCACCCTCTCGTGAAAAAACTAAAGGCAAAAAAATATTTTTATTTGGAAAATATTTCATTTTCAGGTGATAGAAATTCAAAAATATATCTCTTTTTGAGTAAAAAAATTTTTTTAGGGTAGTGCGCTTCAAAGGGTTAAAATAAAGATTAATATCACTGTAGAGTGTATAGTAAATCAGAAAATTCATACCTAATTCAGTTATCTTACTTTTGTCAGTCTCCTTAGCAATCGTATTTAATTTTACCAATTCAAATTATAAATTAGTAAGACAGTCGACCATATATTCATCCTCATAAAATTTTTATTTCATTCAATTTTTTTTCTTTGTTTAATAATATTTTAACAACTATCATTTTGTTGCCATTCTGCATAAAATAAATTTCAAATAAACAAAAATAATACAGTGAAACCTGTGTATAACAATACTGTTTGTAACGATAAATCTACCTTTAGCGATAATTTCTTGGCACCAAATCTGGTACTAAATTTCATCAGAATCGCCGAAATCGTTAAGCGAGTCAATAGGCTAATTTGTTACATGCATTGTGGAGACTTTTCCCTGCCTTACCCTGAAAAACTGTGTTAGGGCTTATTTACCCCTCCTATACTTCAAGTGGGTTA
>BGPR01002917.1:18447-95344 GCA_013235015.1 Araneus ventricosus
TGTGTTAGGGCTTATTTACCCCTCCTATACTTCAAGTGGGTTAATGAGGAACATGTGTACCAAATTTCATCGAAATCCCTTTAGAGGGATGTGATGCTGGAACAAAGATACATACATTGAGTTTTATATAAATGCCTTTATTTACCTGTATTTCCTTTCAATTCCAAGGAAAATATTATATGCATTTTCAATTATAGCATTTATTTACTTTGCCATTATTGTTCTGTCTAGAGTAAATATTAAAGGAACTTGTTTGTGTGTAAGTCATCATGACTGGATTTTAAAATAAGTTTTATAGGAAACTCCAGAGATTTGAGAAAAAGTAGCACAATAATCAAGCTAGCATCGTGAAAAAGAAAATTTTTTAAATATTAAGAGGTGCAAAAATTGTTTCTCTCAGATAACATTCCAAAGTTAATCATGGAAAAACATCAAAATTTTGAAATCTAAAAACAATTGTGGAAAATTAATATTGTTTTTAGAATTAAGAAAAGACTATTTGGACGCATATTGAAATTTTTAATGTCATTGGAGCATTTTTAGTTGCATAACACAGAGATACATTCCCCCCTCCCTTCCCACATGTTATAAGAGTGTAAGTGTTATATAATTCCTTATGTGGGACTGTAAGAGAAAGTCGAGGGCTCTTAACTTTTTTTTAATAAAAGTACATTAATTGCACACAAAGACAATTATAACCAAGTTAATGCAAATAATAATAAATCATACTTAATTACAGTTCCGTATAATTTATCTTAATAATTTAAAGAAATTAAAGTGCACACACATTATTATAAAAATTTAAATATGTTACAATATATAAACACCATATTTCATTATTTAAAAAAAATATGAACTATAAGTTACATTTACCTCCATGCTTTTTGTTATTAGGAATTTCCCATTTATGAGTGCAAGCCGTTCTATAAAAATTAAAAATAATGACACTATAAAAACAGATTTAATAAATTAAAATTTGTTTAGAAACAAAATTTTCCATTCATTTATATTTAATTGTTTCTTTCTTGTACATGGCATTTCACATTATGATTTACGCATGCAAAAGAAACATTATAGTGAAAGATTCAAATTCAGATTTTTCTCCATATAATCTAAAATGATTTCACTTGATTGGATTATTGTCAAAAACTCTTTTATTATTTCGTTTAGTAACACAGAGATAATATTTGGCTGTGCTATAACAAATAAATGATAAAATTAAGTATGAGATTCTACCGAAATTCAATTATTTTCACTGATATAAAAATAAAGTGATAATGGGATTTTATTGAACTAATAATTTTTCTTTACCACAGAAAAACCATTAGTTGCTTTACAACTTCCATAGTAAAAGCAAAATTTTTAGCAAATAATTATATTTAAATCTTTGAATTATTAACAAATAGAATCACAACTGTAAATGGACCCTAACAAGCATTCATTCTTGCATGATTTATTCAAGCCATGTTGCAGTTGGAATGACAATAAAATAAGGTTTAATTTATTTTTTTAAATATTCATAGATGAAGAATTTCAAATATCGATACAAGATGTGGTACTTTAATTGAATTTTAGGACTTGGAAACAGTGACAGCTCATCAGTTCAGAAACAAGCAATGCTGCAAAAATTGTATATACCTAAATTGTAGGAAATTTTTGTGCTAATTATTTTGGCATGCAATGATGATGTACTAAAAAATGATAGTTTTTGAGTTATAAAAAAAACTGGGTAAAAACAATTTTTTCATGTATTTTGACAATAACTAAAATTCCAACAAAAACTTTTGGTGACAAACCTCAGATTTATAATCAACACCCCAAAAAACATAAAGGAGCAAAAAAATTGCAACTCCTCCAGAATTTGATTTAAAAAACTACCTAATGACTGGATTACTAAGATAAAGTGAAAAAAAGGCAAAAGTGGAAGTCGTGTGTCAAACAAGAGCTACAAAAATCAAGCTCGAGTGCCTCTAAATTTAAAGGGAGAAAGGGTTGCTTTTCTCTTCTGACTGAGCACTCAGCACTTCTCAGTGTGTGAATTTTTATCTTTAGGAGGGACAAAACTCTATGCAGCTCTGGTCTGTCTCTCTCTTAATTTTTGATTGATTTTCATCTTCCTTTTATGTTTTTTGTAACCTTTTTCGCCATTTTCATTGGTCATTGAACTCTCAAAGTGAGAAAGTAAGCTAATTAGAATAAAAACGAAAGTACAAGCTTTAAAAATAATTTCAGGGGGGACTGCAGCCCTAATGGATGAGCCACCACTGCTTGGAAATATCACTTTGAAATACTAATATTAAAAAAAAATATCAATTTTTGTATCACATTCAATAGTGTATCAAATTAAAACCTCGATTTGATTTTGAATAATATGGTAAAAATCTTTAAATATGCATAATAAATTAAAATCACTAACAATAAATCTACCAAAGACGATTTTAAAAAATCAGACTTAACTACATTCTCTTATGTTATGCCTGAAGAAAATGCAAATTTATTAAAGAAAGAAGATAAAAAAATGAAATACAACCTGCCAGCAGAGACAAGACCAACTTTGCCATCAGAAGTTCCATACAATAAATCTTCCCCAGTGTCTCCTGAAAATATCATATAAATACTGGATCAATAAGTCAATTGATGTAAAGCTGATACTTAATACTACTTTTGTACACATATTATAAGATAGTATATTTTAGTGTAACAAAACAAGAATAGTCAGTGTTTAAAATCTGAGTGTTCATGACAATACAAAATAATTTAGGTTTTGAACATTTTTAATAATGAAATTTCACTCGTCCCTTATGAAACATACACATAGAAAGAAGAAACCTTTGAATATGGTTAAAAAAATTAAGTTCATATATAAACTATTTTATCCAGTTGTGTAATAAACTAGCAATACACAATATGTTTAGTCTAAAAGGATGATTCCTTATTATTGTACTCGGGCTGAAACTGAAATTTCCATAATTTAGTTATTGATAAATTATGTTAAACTACAGAAACATTCAGCATAGAATTTAAAAATTATTTCCCAAAATAAACATATTTTGTTACTAAACTATATATTTATCTTGTGACAAGCATTTTGAATAGTTAACTTAATCATGCAACTTATCGCAATGATTTCAAATTTAGTCACCAACTGAATAACTAGATGTCTTTCATTAGAATACTGGTGCATGATCTTTGTTTTTGCTATAGTTAATCTTAGCCCTCATCCTGGTTATTTAAATGAGATATTTTTATAAATATTTAAATAAAATACTAAAAAAAAAACAAGAAAATGTTCACCAAATTTGTAGTTATCTAAAATATATATAATTCCCACAGCTAAAATAGCATTTTTAAAAACACAAAAATGAACAGCATCTTTTATCCATCAAAGTTGAAACTATTTTGTTTTCAGCTATCACATACAGTGCTTCTTTATGGAAACAAATGCATTTCAAATTTAATTCCCCACAATGGACACATCACCTTTTTGATGAATTTAATCACCATGTAAAATGCAATTAAATTAGAAAATAAAAAAATTAACATTACCTCCATCATTTTGATATAGAGCTAATGTTGATGGAGGGCCAGGAACTTCAATTTCATAAAGGCAATTGGATTCCTTTAAAAAAATTACATTAAAAATTCATTTCACTTATACACTAACATTCATTGGCAAGCATGGGTAACAAATGATATGCAGTGTGCTATAAGAAAGTATTCAATAATATTATATAATTATTTAAAGAAAGAGGGGGAAAATTAACTAAGCATAAATAAAAAAAATTATTTTGCCAATAAAAAGAAAAGTATTTTTCAGTATTTATAAAATTATTTAGAAGCCTAGAGGAAAATAGAGAAATTAGTAAATAAAATTTTCTAATATAAAAAAATTAGAAGTAATAATAATAGTATAAGACAATAATAAAACTTTTGAAAACATGGATTCATAATATCTTACTTCATGTTTAACTTTCTGCCACCAATGATTTTTTTAACCAACTCACACTAGTTACAGGTTAGGAAATTTACAGCAATTTAAGAAAAATAAACATATAACAAGTAAAAAGGATATTTTATTGCTTGAAAATGAATATTCAAAAATATAATCAGCAACTGATCATATTTTATATTAAAAGAACATTTTAAGTATTTCATATGATGACAAACAAAATTTGATACCAAATAAAATTAATTATTCATACCCCAAAACATTTTTTAGAGTTAAAATTTTCGGAATAATTTTTGACTATGAGAAAAGGAATACATAAAAGAAATGAAACTTTAAAAAGTTACTAAAATTTCTTTTAAAAACTCACTTTCAGCACTCTAAGAATTCTATCCTGACAGGCAAGGATAGGCACTATAGTCCCAACTTTATCCATATCCAGACATATCATATCATTAATACTATCAACAGATAAATAATAATTTTGATCTTGGCATTCATAGTAGTGATTATAGATGAAATTCCCACAGACAAAAAGATCATTTCCACTGATATGCCTGAAAAGAATTACATATTCCTGAGTAAATAGTTGGGCATATTTTTAATAGAAATTATCAAAAGTAAACTGCCCTTTTGTAAACTAATTAATGTAATAAAGAAATAAAACAAGGATGCTGCAATTCTTCTATTTTTATTACTAAAAATGATCCACAATATGTCTGCCTGTAACATTTAAAAAAAAAGAGGCTAGAAAATCAAGGACCTGTTCATAAACAGGTAGAAAATCTTAACACAAATTAAATTTTTAGATGGTTATTAACACACATTGAACAGAAATATAGAAAACTAGCTGAAATACCCGGCATTGCTCACAATCAAATTATTTTCATGTTTAATATTCTTAATTTAAATACTACTTTTATTTAAAATATTATTACTCACAAAACCATTTTATCATCTGAAATATTTTTTTAACTAAAATGAGAATATCAATTGAACCAAAGGATTCTATAAACATTTAAGTCAAATATACAGCTAATTTTCTCCCTGTTTAGTTAAATAATTATTTTTTATTATATAAACATGAAATTAAACCAAATCAATAGTTGTTCCAGATATAAAGTGTAAATTGTCTGCTTTTTAAACTTTTCTTTTATTATTCTTACAGAATTCTATTAATGTATTCTGACAACAGTTCTTCATAAGTATTCTTATTCTCGAAATATAAATTTTTTCAAAACTAATTTTATACACAATATATAACAATTTTTTTATTATTAAAAAAATTGTTATATAATGTGTATAAAATTAGTTTTGAAAAAATTTATTAACATTAGAGAAATAAATCGTACGGAAATGAAATTTGTGTCACTGCAAAGCTAATTAAAGATAGAGTAGTTGAAAGTTGTACCATTGCCTAGCAACAATAAATCTATAAATTAGCTTTATTTTGAAATTGTCTGCATGTAATCAAATATTTATTAAATTTTTAAACATTAATAAAAGTTGAAGGAAACATTACACAGATATAAAATTTGTGTAATTGAAAAGGTAAAAATTTGAACTTTAAGATGGTATAAAAATATTTTTTGCGGGTCAAATTGCTCCGAAGTTACTGAGGAAAAACGGTTTTGGTTAATTTCTAATTAACTGACTGTTTTATTAACTTTTGGACTTCAAAAAGTTTACAGGTATCTTCCCCTTGTCTTAAAAAATAAGTGTGCAAAATTTGGTTGAAATCGGTCTAGTGGTTTAGAAGGACATGTGGAACATAAATACCCACAATGGAATTTTTATTTACATTAAGGTCGGGTTTATTTGTGTTGTTGTTTGTCAATACAAATATAAACAAATCACTCTTTTAAAAAATTAATACATGGTTTAAAAATCAATACATCATTTTAAGAAGGCTTTTTAACACTAATTTGGATTTCTTACAATGTTTTTAATTTTTTTTTATATATTAAAACAGTCCTGATGTAATATTTGTTTTATAGCGTTTTATAGATTAACTGTATTTAAATATTAAATCAGCGTTTACACACAAGTATAAAAGCTTTTCGAACATTGGTATATAAATGAATAAATTTTAATTTCAAATGACAAAATTATACAAGATTACTTTTCAAAAAGAATTAATTTGCAATATTTCTAGCAGAAACTTACATTGACTTGATTGCTTCGGTCATGTTTGTATCAAAACGCAAAAACTGCTTTCCTTTTCTACTAAAACCTCTGACTTCACCTCCAGAGGCAACAAATATCTTATCCCTTATTGTTCCAATTGCACCACCAAGTTCTAACCTCGTTATTTTAGGACCTGGTAATGTCTTGAAATAAGACTAGAAAAGAATGCAACACATATGAGTAATTTGCAACAATAAAGTGGAATTTGTTTCCCATACATTATGTTACGGGGGAGTCCCCTCCCCATGGAAAGGAATGTTGTAGTATGAAAACTTCCTTACAGAAGTTTCAAATTTGAAAAAAGAAAAAAAAACGGTTTTAGTACTGCATATTACTACATAATCAAACTTAACACAATGATATAACATTACCAGATATTTTCTTGTGTTAGAATACACTAGATATTTTACCAGATATTTTCTTGCATTAGAATACACTACCAAGAGGGGTGTAGTGAAGAACGTAGCTGATTCCATTCTAGCATAGCTTTTTTTTAAGAGAAATTTTTTTAAAATTGTAAAAGCCTCCTTAAGCCGGGCATTCACTTGAAGGCTAACTATGCCATTTGTCCTAAGCCCATTTTTTTCCCCACTCATTTTAATCGAAGAATTATGCACGTCATTCACGTAGGCTCCAAAGTGCGCTACCGTAGCTCTTCAATCCCCCTATTCCTCACCCCACTCGGCAGATTTCTGATTTTCTAGCATTGACGAGAGGTCTCAATCTAGTCAGATCCTTTGATGTGCCATTAGCCTCGTATCGGGGGGCTCAAATTGGAATTGGTGCATGAAGTCTTGGATTTTGAGTTTGTTTGAATTCCATCATTTCGAATCATTTGTTCCAAATTTCATAGGTTTTCGACCTTGACGATTGCTTTTTCCTTCCTGTGTTCCAAAAATTCCATTTTGGAAGACATGCGAATGGCCTGCTTTAAAAGAGCACAATTTTTGTCACACAGGGGTCAGATCATTCCAGTACTACTTATTTTGCAACTACACCACTGATCAACTATCAAATAACTTTAACATGTATATAAGTAATCAGACATTGGATTTCACAATACATATACTTTAATTTGTAAATCATAAGTTTACCATGATTTTGAATTCTGGCAACTTCATGCTCAATTAGTGACACCAAAGCCATTTTTAATATCTGTACATATTTTAATCATGCACACCAAAATGATAAAATTACTGATAATTACACTATCATTACAGCATTGAATAAAAATCATTGTTCACCATGATAAATTTAATAAAAGTTATCTAGCTCAGTACTAAGGTTGGTAATGCAGCTACTGCTTAACTAGAATAGCAATTACATTGTCTACGAAATAATTCCAACCATCAAATGAAACTAAGCAAAACTCTCATTTGTTGTTTATACTGCTCTAGAATTAAAAAACTAAACATTCAAATGTAGTAAAATTACACAAAAAATGCAGCATCTCAAGTGCCTTCAGTTAAAGTTATGCATGGAAACCCAATATGTTTTCAGGAATGAAATTGGACTTTTATAAAAATTTGAGTTACTTTTTGTTGGGTGGAGAGCAAATTGTTACAATTTGTTGGTGGAGTTGGGTGGACAATTGGTACAAACTGTCACTTTTTGATTACAGCTGCAATTGTGCACAATTATGCCAAAAACAGCCATGAAGTTCACAAAAAAATCCTCATTTGTTGCACAATTTTCTATACTTGCCATCTTTGGTGTGAATTTTGGCAGTTTTCAAGCAAAGGGAAATTTTACAAACTCTGATATAGTTTTTTTTAACTCGACAATTTTTAATTTCACAACAAAAATGAATATTTTAAAATGATGCAAGTTTCAGTGAATTGAATAAATCTTTGATATAAATTAAACTCTCTCTCTCTCTCTTTGACACTTAGTATTACCACTTGTAATTTACCTGAATCATTATGACTAATAATTAATTAATGAAAAAATTAATTTCAGTAAAAATTCTCACTTGAATTTCATTTTTCTTTGTTCCAAAACACTGAACTACTCCATAATGATCAGCTACAGCAACCTATGAAATTGGAAATATATTATTTACTTTTACTCATCTACTTTCAAATTTAGAGCATCTTTAATTTCTTAATAGAAAAACTAATTTGGTTATGTTTCTAACTCTTTTCGATACATTATGCTTATATCTTTTATGTCATGTTTTACACATAAAAATAAACCGTTGACCATGAAGGAAGAAATCTTATAAGACAGCATGTTATGAAAACTTTTCCAGCAAAAGTTTAAAATAAAATTTAACTCAGAACGAAGCTGAAGACATAACTGTAACTTCTTATATTCTCATTAGTAATATGAATACCATAATTCAGTTTTAAAATATTCATATGAGAAAGCTAATTTACTAATGAACAAACATCAATAGTTTTAATAAAAAATTCTTTTACATGACAACTTGATAACAAAAAACAAACTTTAGAAATGTATATAAACATGTGTTATAAAAATTATATTTTAATAAAATTCAACTCAATGTTATCACTCATGTATTTTTATTTTATTTATTTAAAGAAAATGCAGATAAAGCTCTAATTACAGAGAGATTGACACAATAAAGAATATAAAACACACAAACAACAAAAGCAGTAAGCAGCAAACCTTAAAGCCATTGCAAATTGTAATAGAAATCTTAAAAGTTGACTGTCAATAATTAAAACACATTAAGAAGTAGGATGTATAAGAACCTTAAAAACTTAAAAAAGAAAAACATAAGAAATTTAATAATTGAATACAGTTGCATATAAAAGCATTAAAAAAAGGTAGCAGAATTTTAAAATTTGAACCTACAGTGGAATAAGGAAACATTTTTATATAGGCATAAGAAACTTTAAAGTTGAATACTGTCGAGTATAAAAATGTTAAAGAAAACATATCAGAAATTTAAAAGTTGAAAATACTTAACTATGAAAATATCAAAAGACATATGAAAAATGTCAAGTTCTTCAGAAAATTCGGCAAATATTTTATAAAATTTGTATAATGAGAATCCATTTAAATAATTAAATGGTACTTTTCCGTTAGCCGAGCGCAAATGTTGCCAATTGTGAACCAAACGCGAGCCAAGTCGCCAAGAGTGAAGCAATTTTCCGTTAGCTGGGCGCAAATTTGCCAATTGTGAACCAAACACGAGCGAAGTCACCAAGAGAATGGTTGTAAGAAATTTGGCGGAATTCTACATTATTTGGCGATTATTTGCTCGCACCCGGCTAACGGAAAAGTACCAATTAAATTTTGAAAACACATTCTGAAATAAACTGTTGACTCTTAGAAAAAGTTGAAAGCACACATATAAAGAATACTAAACAAGTAAATATTTATTACTCTTTGGCATGCTTTCTCTTCTTGGGCAGGAAGAAGTTTTGTTGTCTTTGGAGATGTTACACCAACCTAAAAAAAAATATGAATAAATTAGAAGGGTATATTAAGATAATAGTGAAACAATGTTTCAAAAAAAAGAATATTTATTACTTGAAGATAATCAACTCGATTCAGGTTGATTTCCAGCATTGTACAAGGATTACTAAATAGATAATGAATAGCTCAATAGTTCTGAAATATAAATTAATGAAAATAAAATATATGTATATTAAATAAATAGTAAGCCATCAACAATTACATTCAATTCAATAATTGTCCTCAGATATATAAGACAAACATTTACTGAAAAAATATTTTGGTAAACTATAAATCTGTGTTACCAACATAAATATGCAGTGAACCTTTTTAAGAGAATTATAAAATTTCTCATCTGACAAATATCAATTAGGAATTTATCTTTTCTGTTCAAGAATATTGGTAAGTAACATGAATTATTTGACATGCAGTTTGGGAACAAATAGTCACAACGTTAAACCAAAATATATCCAGAAGGAAAATATATTGCAAATATTATCTTTACACCTGGAATGATTTCTTACAACAGTTTTTCCTAAAAATTTTTCATTTCGCATGCATCTGAAAATTAAAAAAAACAGCGAGAACTTACTTAGGCTCATACTACTTCAAGGTAGAGATTCCATGCATTAAATCAAATTTTCTATAGAAAACGATTAATCTGAAAAAGGAAAACATCTTGAATGCTTGTAACCATCATAGACAAAGTACAGCAGCTAACTCGAGAAAAGCTTATTTGAAATTAACACACTACTAATTCTTAAAAGCATGAAAAAGTATGCTGTATCCCAAATGTTTATAAATAACTGTTACTTATATTTTGCTCTAAACATTTTAAATGCTTAGCTCGTCAACTATACTAAAACACAAACACACAATTGGTTGCTATGGCAACTCTCTTTTTATCATAATGATTCCAAATTAATATTCAGTTCAGTTCATTCGGCAACACAAGGGTTTATTTATGAAGACAAATTTTTAGAATTATTAATTTGACCCACTTCTCAAAAAGGTTCATCATCACTGGAATAGGGTATATATATATATATATAAAGCCGCTCATTTCGGTCAGTGATACATCACAAAGTTAATTCATCGCGAGAAGAATAAGCTACTGCGCATATTGTATTACGCAGGGTTTGGCAGAGAGAGCTGTGCGACGATTAGCAGTAGGAAGGTTTGTTGGCGATGCTGTATGTGTCATATTCGTTCCTTTCGTTGACTCGAATCCACGGATCCCAGTGCGGTTTCGGATCCGGATCCGCAGATTCGTTCCAAGTCCGAAACGTAGATGGATTTATTGCCCATAATTACTATAATAATCTTTATTGCTGAACTTGTATTTTAATAAAATTATGAATCATAATTAATAAAATTATAATTTTAATTAGATAATTAATTACATTGATATTAATTAATTCCCAGATAGCAAAGAAAGCTTGTCTAAAAGGTTATGGGAACCTTGTCGTGAGCAAGGGTAAAGGGTTGTCACAAAGGTTTCCATGACAAGGGTTGAACCTTTCGGCAAGGTAGCGGAAAGGTTTGCTAGTCAACAAGAAATAAGGTTTTCTGTAATATTTCCCCACGATTTTATTACAAACTTGCTTCAGGCCTTTCGAAAGGTTGTTAAGAGCCCTTCGAAGCCGTGCTCCTGCAGAAGGGTCCAACCCCCCTTTTTTCACCCCTCTTCAAGGCCGTACAGAGGGGTCCAACCCCCTTTTTATATACTCCTTCTTCTGACGTCATCTTAGTCCAACTTAGAGTTATCTGGAATGTCAATTAATTAGGAATTTTAATTAATCAAGGCTTAATTATTTATTTCATTGATCTAATTTTTAGTTGAACTTACTTGTATGACTTCGCTGTAGATTGTGACAAAACTTCGAATTCCTCCGAGCAGGGGATCGAACCCGCGTTCATAGAGCTGGAAGGCAAACGTAATAACCACTGTACCGAACGGGGCTACACACGATGGGACAGGTGGTTCATAAAAAGCTTTTCTACGTCAATTTTATGGGAATGGTTTCCGAAACGTTTTGAGCGGAAATGCTTTCGCGGGCAGCCTACGGAAAGTGAAATGGAAACCTTTCCGCAACCTTCTTTGCTATCTGGGTTATATTGATGATAATTTTAATAATTAATTTTAATTACTAATTATATTTTTAAATTAACATTTCTGTTAATTATTTACAATTTCGTTAGTGAATTTAACGAAACTTTGCAAGAATCTTCAGTATTTTGAGACGCTTTTGCTTTCTATTATCTGGTTAGGACTTCCCATGAATGTCATTTAATTTGATGGAAACAATATATTTACTGAAGCGTTCAGAAATGAAATTTCAGCTCAGATTTCTTTCTAATTAAATATAAACTTACCCAATTCTAATGAGCACCATACAGAAAAAAATCTTTTAATCATCATCAAGGAATATAAAACAACTCTTTGCAGTTATCAAAGATCCACTGCTGTTAAAATCTGCTATTAACTATATTAACAAAATGTAATTTTTTAGTAAATTTCTGTCAGTTGAATTAATTGCTTTTAAATTTTGAGCAAACTATAGATGTCATTTAAATATGCATTAAGTCACGTGCATACGTGGCTTGGTCGGGAGAACGTTGTGTTACGAACGCTGCTGAAACTGGTTCGAATCTCAGCAGGGAAAGTCGTTGCAAGACAATGTTTTGAAAATTTTAATTTCGGATATTCTCTTTAAAAAGTTATTTTATAATACAATGTTCAGCATTTTATTTTATTTTACTCTTTATTTCCAAACCTGATTTATTATTAGATAAATTTTAAACTTAGTCCCCCCCCCATACTTATATATAAGTTTGAGGAATGATCTAAAATTCATCTTATAATAAATCAGGTTTGAAATAGAGAGTAAAATAAAATGAAGTGCTGAATATCGGGATCATGATGCGACGGAATCAGTAAATCCGATTCCGATTCATGAATCCGATTCCGCGAATTCATAAAACCGAATCCGCGGATTCATGAATCCGAATCTGTGATTCGTTCCTTTTGGTCGTAATTGGATCCGGTCTTTCCTTTTGAGGAGCCGGATCCGCAGATTCGTCCCAAAGTGAAGGACACATCACTAGTAAACGTCACCTCCAATAGAAAGATCTCAGATCTATCGGAGGTGGCGATGTAAACAAATTAGGAACATCCTGTCCATCCAGACATATAAATACTGCTCCTTGTAGCTAAACTGTGCGTCCTATATCGACCTTATACGTCCTTACCGTCTTTTTTTTTCATCTATCTTTACCGGGTTGTTTTGCTACCTGCTTTGATTTTAATGCTGTATTTACATAACAAAATTAGAATAAGCTTAGCACGACTCGCTATCAAAAAGGTAAACGCGCACCATAAACATTTGGCTATTCAAACGCTCTTCAGTATTTCATACGAAACTGTATCGTTTGGATTCCCTTTCGAGTAATGAAATGCCTAAGCCCAAAAGTTTAAAAACCTTAGCCTCTAATGTAAAGTATTCCAAGGGAATAATTTACTTCACCAGTTTGTACTAGATAATTCTGATCCGAATCATTCGGGTAGTGAAAACTACATAACCGCTGTACTGCTGGCAATGTCTGATATTTCAGTACATGCACTCAATGATGATGAATATAGCGCGCTTCATTTGGCAGTATTGAAGAATAACCTTTTAATGGTGAAAAAGTTACTGCCTTGCTTTGTAAATATTTAGGTAAATACAAGATGTGTAATTTCTGATAATTTCTTTCAATTATATTCTGGATATAGTATCTTACACTTGGCAGCAAAGTTAGGTAAATTATATATAATCCAAGAATTATTCAATAAAGGGACTGATGTAAATGCTAAAGGTCGAAATGGCTGTACACCACTATATATGGTGGAATTATTAAGGAGAAATTTAGCTACTGTAGAATGGGGAACTTCAGCATTTTTTTTCTAATCGATTGAAAATGCTTCAAAATGAACAATAACATTTTTAAAAAATTCTAGTCAGTTTTATTTTTTCTATATTTGCATTCGAAGTTCGCCTCTTAGATAACGAGGGGAAAACGATTCATTTTGGCGCGAAGCTGGTCTGACGTCACATGTGCCGAAACTGGGGAGAGCTCCCTTTCGCTGGCTATATAGATTTTGCTTTTTTTCCCTATATTTTCCGACTACCGCATCAGATAAAATAAGGCCGGAAAGATATAAGTATTTTATTGTTCCTAAATGTGTTAATACAACTATAACGGCATCCGATGAGTAATTTATCTATATTATATCTATTAAAATTGTATATCACGAAGCTCAGTAAAAAACAGCCTTGAACTCGATATCCGTTTTGTTTTGAATATAAGTATAAGGTGAGATTTTAATTATCAATTTTAAAGCAAATAGTTAAATTTAATTAGTTTTTTTCCTTCTATTTGATTACATGGAATTTATATTTTAACCCTTTGAGGGGTGGTGGCACAGAGGCTGTCCCAAATTCTTCAAGATTTTTTTTAAAAAAAACCTTGCTCTTGTTATATTACTGCTTATATTATTTCCAAGGATATTCAAATGTTTCTTATATTTTTTAAAATTACAGTGCCATTCAAAATTAATTAGAATATCTTAAATATAAGTTTAAATTCACGAGCAGGACCAGACATGGCGAAGTGATACTAATACCAGTCATCAACACCAGGTAACGGGTAACTCCCATCTAATACTTTTTAACCCTTAAACTTCTTTTTGTTTTGCTTTTTTAATTTTTTTATATCTGTATGAGTAAGTGAGTGAAAGGCTGAATGAACGTAGTGAAAGAATATGAATGAATGAGGCATATAATTGAATATAACTAATAAAATCTCTTCCCTTACAGCTATTAAAAGCACTTTTCGGGCAAATTAAATATTTAGGTTTTAATCAAGTTTTTAAAGTCAAGTTGAACGGTAGGATTTAATTAGGTTTCGGAGATTTCGAACTTCGAGTTCGTGTCCTCCCTAAAACAAAATCATCGCTGATGCAATTAAATATGTAGGAGTGGCAGGAAATATTTTTCCTTTTTTATAAAAAAAAATTCATCTTTAAATTAACTTCCTTAACACCTTAAGGATCGCATTTTTTTTTGCTATCTAATAAGATGACCCCTCCTGTTTTGGAAAGGAGCTGTCGTTTTCATTCATCTAAGAAGGCATAGAATACTTGAGATGATTATGGATTCTACGTAATTTTCGTGTCAAATTATAAAGCAAATTAATGATTAAATTTTTGTTTAAAAGCCTAAAAATGCGATAATTCGATGCACGTCAATATGACGGGCGCGAGACTTAAGGGGTTAAGTCCCAATTACATCAAGTTTTGATGTTTGTTTTTGTTAGTCTAATTATATAAACGTTTCATCTTTTCATGTTAAAATTTCTTTTAATTTGCCATCTGTATAAAAAGGCAGGAAACATTCCTCTGTAAAGCTGGACATTCACGAGCGCTTCGCTCCCCGCAAATGGCTTGGCGGTACTCTACATCATTCCATTTTTCAGCCCATCCATTTAGATGAATCATTCACGGATCGCTCCCCCGCAAAGGACTTGGCGGCACTCCTGTACACAAGCGCATCATTGATTTGCGCAGCCCATCTAATATTGTGAAGCAGATCACCTCAATTAGTATTGTACTTACTGAAGTTGAAGTCACCATTGCTGATGTATAAATTGGTATGAGCTAATAAAGGAAAAATGAATACCCTGTGTTTTCTTATTCATTAAATAATTAAAAGTTCTAATCTGTTGTTATTGCCTTCTATGTGAGGTGTAAAAAGTTTTTGTAAAAAAGACCATTGATATCAGTGGCGGCTCGTCCATTCGGGCTGTAGAGCTACAGCCGGAAATTATTTTTAAACTTGTATTTTTCGTTTTTAATCTTATTTGCTTACTTTCCCACTCTCAGAATTCAATGACTTACGAAAATGCAAAAAAGCGATAAAAGAAAAAAAGGCATAAAATGAATCCAAACGAAGAGAGACGCAGGTCTGAGTTGCAAAATAATCTGCCCCCTCCCGAAATCCGTTCACTGAACAGAAAATCCGGAGTGAAAAAGCAACTCTTTCTTCCTTTAACTTAGACGAGCTACGGGCTGAAAGTCAACACAGCTCTGGCTGGCACGGAGCCAACTGAACGAAAAAGACGCTCTTTTTAACATTTTTATTTTTTCCCTCACTCTCACACAAGTTGCAATCTCATTGGCTGTTTATGAGTTTCGCTTTCGATTCGTGTTGCGACGCAAGCAAATAATACTATTCTAAAACTTTCAAATTTTTGGAGTATTTCAGAAAAAATATATTTAACATGTTTTAGCTTAAAAATAAATTTTCTGTATACGAGTTATTTGATATTCATTTTTGAAAGAGTGTTAGCGAGTGAACTGGGCAAGGAGGGAAGTGTATATGTGGAGCTCCGATTATTATTATTTTTTCGTCAGAGGAATCGTCACATAAACATTCACTTTAATTTTTGTTAGTAAAATTAATAGTAAATGTCATATGCTGGTTATTTACTTTATTTGAAAAGCAGGACATTTCATATCTGGATTTGGAATTGAAAAAATTGGCCTACTTGGAGAGAAAGTAGCTTTTAAAATTGTATTCTCTTGATAAACATTTTTTTGCAGCCCTCCTCGTTTCTGAGCTCACGACCAGCCACTGATTGATATGTTAATGAACTGAAACTAAGCTTAAAAAGTAAAAATTTTAGTTACGTTACGTTTTCGAGCTATTGTGTTCACAGACGGACCGAATCATTTTTTTGGAATTCTAGGAGGTCTAAAACGTAGAGATTCTTCAAAATGTTGTGATTCAATTTTTAGACGATTACAGTACTTGCTCTTGTATACTCAGGATCGTCTATGGGCTCATTTGGCTGCAGCCCAATGGCGCCATTGATCCAAAGGCGCCAAAATGGTTACTATGGCTATCTTATTTTAATTTGAAACCAAAAAACATTAATTATAATTTTATATATGTTGAAAGTAAAGATATTATTAGGACTTGGGGTTGAAATCTAGAAGTTGGTACACGCTCTTAAAATGGCGCCAAGTCGCCAAAGTTAATACAGGTAATCCCTGCATATAGCTTTGGCGACTTGGCTCCAATGATATGCAGCTGTCAACGTCTTGCTTTGGCGACTTGGCTCCAATGATATGCAGCTGTCAACGTCTTGCTTTGGCGATTTGGCAGCGTTTTAAGAGTGTGTACCAACTTCTAGATTTCAACCGGACTTGAAACTAGACAGCCGTCGATTTTGGAATGTTGCATAAACATGCGTATATCATTTCAAAAAATATTCATACAGAGACAATTAATGAGAAAATCCAAAATTATGAGTGTAATACAAGTTATCAATATTACGGAAGCTGGCTTACAAAATCCTATTTTTAAAGGTGCTGATTTGTAAAATTGTAAGGCTTTAATCAGAGAAGAGGTGACTTTTTTTCGCTCCTCAATTTTTTTTATGCAGGTCTTTTCGTTGGTCATAGGTTTTCAAATTCCTAGTAACGGTTCTGATGGAGCGTCAAATTACTCTAGACTAGGGCTCTCAAATTTGTTAAGACGATCCTGTGTATACCACGTAGGTACATAAGTAACGTACGTAGTATACGCAGTAATAGTAAGTACGTACGTACGTAATATACGTAGAAGGAAGTAAAAATGCAAGGTTTGCGAGTTAATTAATTCTTAACATTACTTAGAAAAGAACCTTTCTGATCACCAGAATGTATTAAAATTATATTTTGTCATCCAGGAGCATAGTTTAAAATACATTTTTATTAACGAAGATTTCTTACAATTTGATTCCATTCGCAATTCTGATTCTTAAAAATTTATTAATTTCTAGTTGATTTTAAAATACTGGAGGCACAAACAAGGTATCGGAATTGAAACAACTCATTTTAATCAATCTGTAACTTTTCTCAGAATCTTGTTTTGTTTTTCTGTTGTTCATTATGTCTAAATCACTGCTCTTATTCGCATCGCATGTTTCGCCTTCTTTCATTGCTAAACCTAATCGCATTATTTCTTCAGCGACAAATGATTTGAATTCAGCGATTCTGTGAATTTTTCTCACATTCGATAAGAATTTATTTTTTAAGTTCATTCGTTCTTCTTCTATATTTTTAAGTTTGTTTTTCAATTCTAAATTAAGAATAGCGACTTTATCAATCTCAAGATATGTTGATCCCTTTATATGAAGTTCATTATTTAAACCCTCTTGCTTTGATTTAGATGCTGCGGTATTTAGTAGACACTTTTGTTTTTTCAGTTCTGCATTTAAATTCAAAGCTTTATTTAAGTCCGAATAAACCTTTTCTAATTGATCTTCCAAGAATACGACCTTTTCTTGCCAGTTTTTAAGAGCTTTCACATTATCCTCATGAAGTTCATTGAAATAAAATTGCAGTTTTTCTATTTCGACTGAAACTGGTTTCTCATCAGAAAAATCAAATTTCCAAATGCTATTTAAAATCCTTTGTTTGATTGCATTGAATTGCAGCATGGCATCTCGACATTTTAAAACGTGTTCAAAAGATAATTCCTTAGACCAGTTTTTAAAATTTCCAAACAAATCACCAGCAATCATATCCATGGTAACGATTTCAGACAACAAGCTTTCGACAGCTGAAAATCTTTCAGCATCTTGGTTCCGTTCCAACTTATCCTTTAATAGTTTATCTGAAGTTTTATTTAAAAATCCTGTAAATGATTGCAGAACTTGTTGTTCGTGATTTCTGAGTTTATTGTACTCCGATTTAAGACGAAAGTTTTTCAGGCTATCTTCAAATTCGCGGATAGTATCGATCGTTTTAAAATCTTTGGCAGTTAGACAATGCTTCCTTTCTAGGGATATATCTTGTTCTTGCGTTACGAAAGATGCAAGCCTGTTTTTGACATCAGAGTTCAAGTTGCAATCGTTCTGAATTTGCTTCAATTCTTGCTGTAGCCTTGAGATATAATACCGCAATTCCTTTTTATTCATTAAATCAATATCATGGACTATAATTCCAACGCTTTCCGCCTTTTTCTTTTTGCGATTCTTCCCTTTCGTTCCAGGCACTTTTTTGGAAGTCTTGTCCATTTTCTTGACTTTTGTCCAAAGATAAAACTTTAACAAAGTCTTCTCTTTTTGATACTTTATATTAGTAAATAAATAAAAAAAAGATGCTTATTTACGATAAACGTGCAGAGAAAATTCAAATTAAAGTAATGCTTAGTTGTACATATTCTGACAAAAGATATTAGCAATGATTTATTTCTGCTTTCATTTTAGGAATATGGTATTTTATTCAACGATAATTCGTTACTTTAGAAAACGAGAGATATTTATCAAGGGTTGAAATATATACACACATACAAAAAAAAGTTATTTTTATCTGTTAAAAAACTTTCAGTTCAAAATTCTAACATTCAACGACAAATGTATTTCCTGCCGCTTAACTGAACTTCACGGGCAGCATTTGATTTCTAGTTTTTAGACAATGATAACTCAAATGTATACGAGCGTTCAATTGCAGATGGATAACATAATTGTCTGAGGTGGGTGGACACACATTAAAAAGAATCCCATAAAATATAATTTTCATTATAAATGTAATTTAATTACAGAAAAAAAAGCAATAACTGTTGTTGAAAATTAAATTACGTTCAAATACAGGGCTGTTATAAGTTCGCCGATTCAAAAGGCTCTAGAGTCGGTTCTATGGCTCCAAACGAACAAATGTTACAAATGATGCTCTCTGTGAAAAGTGAAAAAAGAAATGGGGGAGGGAGTTAAAATTTTCGTCGTTAGGTGGCGCTGCGCCAATATTTGAGGTGATTTTTGCGGTATTTTCCTTAAATATTTTTTTTTTATTACTGAAGGGAAAATTGAATAGTTTAGTGTCGAGGTTTTTTTTTTTTTTTAAATTTAACTGAAAACACTGACGAAATTCAGCTCTGAAGGTAAAGTCTTCTTTAAAAATACTGCTTTTATGCAAGAAAGTGCATCACTTCACATTACTTTTTTTTTTTTTTCATAAAAAAGAGCGAAGAAAAGATAGAATTTTCACGAAAAAAAATAGTGTGAAGTGGTGCACTTTCGTGCATAAAAACGGTATTTTGAACGAAGACTTTACGTTCAGAATTGAATTTCGTCAGTGCATTCAGTTAAATTTGAAAAAAACACCTCAGATGAACTATTTAATTTTGCTTCAGTAATTTAAAGGGAAAGAAACCCTTCAAGATCATTTCCGATATTCAATAGGTGGCTCAGCGCCACCTATTGACGAAAATTTTAACTTTCCCCTCTTCTTTTCGGTTTTTATAGAGCTAAGTGATAAAACTAAACAGTAGGACCTCGATTATCCGGGCCTCTATCAACCGAGGTCGCTATAACCGAACCGGTAGCAGAAAACTGAACTGTGTTTTTCCTTTTTTAAAAGAGTCAACGAATTTTTCAGAAAAGGGCGACAAGGTTGACATTGGAGCCGATTTTCGCGGACTTTCACGATGCGAAGGCTTGCAGAAGGTCGTTATCAGGAGGCGATATTTTACAGAAAATTTACAGGAAAAAATATAATAAAATAACAGTTCTATTCTTAAGCAGTTTGATGGCAATGTGAGCAAATTCCATGCATTTTCATAAAAATATGGCACTGTAAATAAATCGGAAAGTGTCGCGTTGTTGAGCGGGGAAAATATTCTTTTAAGGGAAAATAATTTATTTTCCCTTGAAGAATCATTGGGAAAACGCAAAGAAAACAGCGAAAATCACACGTAGCGATGGGGGGTTTAACGAAGCGGACGGCCTCAATCTTCGCACCTATGAATGGAATCAGTATTCAAACGATGATGAGTTCAACCTGATATTTGTTGGATCGGATGATCCTTCCCTGATGATAAAACCTTCGCCTGATGATAAAACCGTCGCCTGATGAAGGTGACATGACTGTGTGGTGCTCGTGCGAGGCCATGCGCAAAAAGTAAACAACTTTTGCGCACGGCGTCGGCTCGTATAAAAACCAATCCCACTATAGGCGCCTATGGGAACGTCTTTTACCACGCCAAGTTGACCATTGTGCCCGCTAGGGTTTCCGTGTTTACTTTGATTGGCGCGAAACTGAGTTTTTTCTTCATCGTATTTTGGAAACCTTCCATCTTTATTTACAATTAACAACTAATAACAAATTAGTTTCAACTTTAAGACACTCAAGAAGGAATTCATTCTACTTTAAGTCACACACATACACACACACAAAAACTACAAAGTAGAAATGTTTACATTCTTATAAATTGCATCTCTCGGTCGTCGTCGAAATAAAAAAAAACTTTACAAAGCATTTCTCGCCAAAAAAGCGAAATATCGCGAAATATTGTCATCGAAAACACTCCCCATAGGCGTATATAGTGGGATTGGTTTTTATGCCGTCGGCTCGTGCCTGGTAGATGGAGGTAGGATCTGTCAGCCTGCAGTTTAGTCGCTCATAAGTGCGTTAAGCACTATGAGGACCATTTTTTCTTGCTTTTGCTTTTCTGCAAAGTCGTGCCGCTTCGAGCAGGGTTGGGAAATCTTCTAGGAGTATTCTTACTTCTTTTATCGCTTGCAAGGATTCTTTTATGGCGGTTACGTCCAAAAGAGCGTTTGATTTCTCTTCCGTTTTTCTTCCTGTTATTTGCTCAGTTTTCTGTCTTTTCGACTGTTGCTTACCGAAAATCAGTAACGTTCGAGAATCCTCTAATCAAACGAATGAATGTTTTAATAAAACGCATGCAAGTAGTTTGATAACTAATAATGATTGATTGATTGGTTTTTTATGGCACAAGGGCCAAGATTGGCCAAGCTGCGCCATTGATAACTAATAAAAGAATTAAAATATTAATGCGTGGTAATTAGAACTTGCGAACTTATTTTCGTAATTTCAAATAAACACTTTTGGAAACCCTTGACGAAAAAGAAAAAAAAAAGAAGTCACTATTTAAAATTTAGTTTTCATTAACCCGAGTTTTCGATTATCCGATTAATTAAGGTCCCAATCAGCTCGGATAATCGAGGTTCTATTGTATTTAAAACAGTGGCGAATCCGGGAGGCTATCGGGCTGCACCCCCCCCCCCCTCCCCGAACTAAACCAGAATTCTTGATTTTATTTAAAATCACTGCAACTGTTTGTTCTTAATTTCCTTTTTTTTTTCTTAAAAAAAAAAACTGGACATTGTTTTCTGGCTTGAAAATTTTCCTACTTTTCTAGTCATTCCGCTTGTACTTGTAGCATTGACGCGACCGAAAACATTTTTTGGCTAGTTATTTCATTGTATTTTTTATTAAATTATCGAAAGCAATGTCGTGTTCTTCATGATTCTTCTTGTCTAGTGAGAAAAGTCTGTAAAGTTAAAGTGTTTTGGCTTACATAAGCCAAGAGGTTTGACATTCGTCACGACAATACAAAAGTTTCAAGGCCTCAGCCCTCCCCAGACACGAATCCTGGATTCGCCACGGATTTAAAACAAAAGAGTGGCGTAACGAAGGTTAGTGCAGCCCGGGGCATAATATGATAATTTCGCCCCAACCCTCATCAGAGGTTTAGCAAGGGTAAATGGTGCCCGGAACATGGTAATTTTTTTCTTGCCTCCATTCTTCGGGTCACTGACAAAAGTTAATCCATTTCTTGGACCAGAGTTCGGATAATAGATTTTGTACTTATTTAAAACGAAAGTTAATTCATTCCTTGGAACCTTTCTGTTGCAAGATGTGCCAAAGCATGGTGGTTTACTGGCGATACGATTTCGCATTCTTTCAATTCGAGTTATCATAGCCCAGATAGCAATTTTAGTTTGCAGCAGACTTGCACAGCAAATCTGCAAGCTTTCTCCAAATTTGTCACAAGTGTGAAACAAGCTTGCAGCAAGTTAACGCAAGCCTCGAAGTCACCATAGGACGAATTTGCATTGCAAATTATAGCAAAAAAACACAGCCCAGGATAGAACCAACGCCTCCTATACCTAGATATAGGAGGCGTTGATGAACTCGCGACCTAGCGCTCGGGAAGCGGACGCTCTAACTTTTCGGCCAGTTAAACTCCGAGAGGAGAAGATAGATTTCGCTAATACATCGTTCGATTCGATTCGTATACGATTTATTTTAAACTATTTTCTTGATTTCGTTAATTTTTTGAGTTGTGAATATGATTTGAAGTCAAAGAGAGAGCGATTTTCGCTAATAACTACGTTCTGTTAGTAGAATCAACTATGAAATTAGAGTTCAAAAGTAATTACTTTAAAATGGGACAAAATGTATAAGTTTATTTTTCAACAAACATTGACTGTTTTTTCGGTTTAATTTTGTTTATAAACGCTAAAATTTCAACATTAAGAAAAAGGCGATATAGTTTTCTTTAAAGTAAAAACTTTTAGTAAAAAGATGGAAAATGTTTCAAAATTTTTTTTTATAAAATTTTTTTTTTTACGAATTATCATTGATTTATTGAATTAATAAAAAGAAGGACGGTCTAGGAGATGCTATTAAAAATCGGATGCTTTTTTTTTTTAAACAGAGACAAAGATAATTATCTCTTCGCGCTATCTTTGCATCAAGCTTGTTTTGCAAATTTGCATTGCAAAGGAGGTGGCGCTGTGAACTTGCAATGTAAGAGAGGGTGGCACTGTGAACTTGCAATGCAAGAGAGGGTGGCACTGTGAACTTGCAATGCAAGAGAGGGTGGCACTGTGAACTTGCAATGCGAGAGGGTGGCATTAGTTGTCACGGTGAACTTGCCACAAGTTTGCTTCAAGTTTGACGTGTCAAATTTGCTACGACAAGGTAATATCAAGTCAAAATCGAACTTGCTGCAAACTTACGTGTTATCTGCGAGATTAATTAAAATTTTGTAAAATTTCAAACAGTTAACCCGCCATTAGGCATGGCTAATATCTCGCATCACTTAGTATTTTTTCCATTTGTCGTTTCAGCTATATTCATCGACCTCTGAGAAATGAGAATTAACAAAGCTTCGGCATCAGTTCCCCCAACTCCAAGGAATAAAAACCACAATCCGGATATCTCAGATTGCTGCACTTGAAACTCCAACATTTTTCCATTTTATTATTTTTTATTTACATACCATTGCAGTTGTTTAATACAAAATGGATTCAACATGACTAATACTAGTATTTTTTTCCAACTTCATGATGGTTTCTACAGTCATTACAGTGAGAAAAATTTAGAAGAAATCTTGGGAATGCTTTAGCCCCTTTCCGGCATGGTGGTCACAAATAGGACACCAAATTTAAAATTTTCTATATAAAAAAAACCCTTTCCACTTTGAAACCAGAAAAATTGATGAAAAGTCTAGGTAATCGTTCACTTTTGAGAATATAGACGGCAGCCCTATGAAATATGCTTGCACCGCAGGGGTAAATTTACATTTAAAATGCCCCAATTTCTTGACTCAAATAAGGGGAAATTTTTTTTTGGTCTTAAAGATTACATTTTTAGCAAATTCACTTGAAAATTTGCCTCCAATAACCTTAAAGTACTAATTTAAGATTTTGTGTAAGATTCAACTTTATTTTTTCCCGCGTATAACTATGGCTTAAAGCAGCGAGTCTTAATTTTCATAATATTAAGTATTACTTGCATGAAATCTGTGTTTCAATATTTAACCCACAACTGGGCAAACTGTAAACCAGGACCATCATGTTAAAACAGGAGAATCAAGAGATAATATTGTACTCTCACTGAATGATTTAGTAATGTTTAATTATAAGTTAATAGAATGAAATTTGTGATAAGTGAATATAAACATATTCAAAAACATACTAATGTAATAAGTAGTAACATGTGAATGAGCATTTTTTAATTCAATTCTTGCAAAAAAAAAAAAAAAAAAGATTGTGGACAATTCAGTAAGTTACTTTAGAAGAATTGAAAGCTGAATTGCATTTTGTAAAACTGACGAACTAAAGTTGCGAGATACGCATTAAAAATGTGTCTTCTTAACCCTTTATCTACTGACGGTACTTATAAGTACCAATCACTTTAAAACTTTATAGCACAACAACCATTACTTATATTCTGATGGTACGTTTTAAAAACAGTCTTTTAACTCTACTTTTTCATGAAAAATGGCAGTAGTTGTTCTAGGCTGATGAATTTTGCGAGGAAGAAAGCTATTTTCGAATGGATGTTGTGTTCTTTTGCTGTCATTTTGTACGGATTGCCGCTCTTATCTTTTCTTTGCTATAAATATATAATATCAAACCAAAGGTAAGTGTTGTATTTTTTTTATTCATTCTGTATTGTCTTAGAATATTATTTGCCCAATCATTATAAGATAACAGATTATGTAATGTGATTAACGGTCGAATTATTCGCTGGTACTTATAAGTACCGCCAGTACATCATCATGGGCAATTTTTTTTCTTCCGTGCCACTATTTAAGTGTTTGAAAACGAAAAATATATATGCGGTCGGCACCATTCGTCCTGATAGACTTGGGTTTCCCAAACTTATTGATGATAAAAAAATGAAACCAGGGGACATAGATTATCAAATATCTGATCAAGGAATATCCTTCTTCAAATGGAAGGACAATCGATCCGTACACTTTCTTTCGAATTATCATGGAAACGACATTTGCAAAGTCCAAAGGAGACTCAAAGATGGTACCAAAATTGACGTTAACGTACCCATTGTTGTAAAAGACTACAATGGACACATGGGGGAATTGATAAAGCCGACATGTTATGTGCTATTTATGATAGGGACAGGAAATCGGAAAAAATGGTGGCACAGGCTTTTTTTGCTATGGTAGAAATGGCATATGTAAATTCATATATTGCATATGTGGAAGTGCGTCGTGAGAAAATGTCGTCCCTCGAATATGAGCGCTGCATTACCAAAGGATTACTAACAAAATCCAAACCACAACCAAAACGAAAATGGAGACCTAAATCTAGTGGAGATGAACAAACTTTTTGTGCAAAAAAGAGAAGAAAAGGAAATTTGTCTGTTTCTAATGATGTTCGTTTAGAAAATAGAGGATGCCATTGGCCAACATTCGTGTCGAATCGAGGACGTTGTGAATTCTGTGCATTCAAAAATATTCAATCAAAACCGCATTCAAAATGCTCAACTTGTAATATATTTTTGTGCGTAAATGAAAAAAAAAAAATTGTTTTTATGATTATCATCAAATGTGAATTTCTACCTTTATTATATATAAAATAAAATTATGTCAATTTGATAATTTCTTTGTTTTCTTATGAGTGTTTTTTGGTTATTTAGCATTTTTAAGAGGTTAAATTTCATTAGAAATATCATCCGTAATTTTTTTCTATTATGAGGAAATTTATGCGTAGTGTACTGACGGTACTTTTAAGTACCACTTTAATTAATTAGTTCTAATAAATTAAATTTCGCACCGGGGATATTTTTTTTCTTGTATATTCTTTAATTATCAATATGGCAGCTAAAAAAATATATATTTATGAAGAAATTTTCAGTAGTTCATAATGCAGTAGATAAAGGGTTAAAATACTTATTGAAGTAACTAAAGCGAGTAGGAGAATATTTAATACTAGATTTCCTTTAAAAATGAAAATTTAGAAGTATTTATGAATAAAAACATTGATATGCAATTTTATTAAAATATGCTAAAATTTCTTATTTTACACAAATGAAGTAGCAGATGTGTAAAAATTGCAAAATTTGTTGAACTTTTTTAAAAAACGCAATAAAATGCCGTGAATAGAAAAAAAAAACTGCAAAACAAATTTTCAGTAAACATTAAAATAAACAAACAGAAATTTGAAATTTTTTAAAAAATGCAATAAAATGCCGTGAATAGAAAAAAAAACTGTAAAACAAATTTTCAGTAAACATTAAAATAAACAGAAATATGCAAGCTTTCTTAGGTTGGTAATAAACACGATTTATAAGGCTGGCATCATGCCAACTGCACTATTCTTCTCTGCAAGAATCTAATCTACTTCCTGCTGTTTTTGTTTATTTGAAGTTTTATTTGCAAAACACCAATCTATGCCCGATTTTATCTTATTATTTGAAAATAAATAATGATGTTTCTTATTTAAACCACAGTTTCATTTTTAAGTACATGTTTAAATCTAGTTCTGTTTATATTCACACCATTTAGTAGAATGAAAACAAACATGTTTCTAATTTTTTAGTGCATAAATAAGGTGACCAACAGTCCTCCTTTTGCAAGTTCTGTCCTTCCTCGAAAAGTGTTCAATAAAAGTTTTTATTATGCATTTATCATATTATAGTGAATTCTGTATTATTGTTGCAATGAAATAAATGTTTCTTTTATTTATGATAGTTTTTTGCTTCAATTTATTTTTGTCCTTTTGTTGGCAGTTACAAGTTGGTCACCTTAATATAAAGTAATCAGTTAATTATTAATAAATTACATAGCGACAGAGACCCATAAAAGTATCATACTCCTATTTTTTTTTTAAATACCTCCCAATTTTTTACATTTGAAAATAAAAATCCAGTTGCTGCAATATTATTATGTGGTTTACCTCAAAATTTAAACAGAAATAATACACACATAAAATACAGTTAAAAGTGTTTTTATTCCTTTGTTAAGCTCCAGGCTTATTTATACAATAAGTACTATCACACAATTTAAATTAATATTAACAGTTAATTTCTAAATGGAAACGGATTGATTGTTAAAATTGCTTTATTACATCAATATTTTCATCAACAAAAAGTGGTAAAAGAAACAACTATCAAAAATTCAATACAGCAATTTAGAAATTAAGGCTGAACATTCTTTAAATGAAACATGTCAACTTATGCTTGGACCATTCAAACACATTCTTATTCAATTACACTTTTGTACAGTATAAATTAAACATTCAAATAAACACACAAATATCGTAATTTTACGGTAAAATAAACAACAAGCTACACAGGATCATTGGCATTTAATATGCTGTTAATTAGACTGTAAATCTAGTGCATGATCATGCATTAAAATGTATTTTCTATAAAAATATTTTAAACAATTTTAATTCAGGTTAATAAATAACATGTATTAAACCCTAACAGTGCTGTTAAATTCAATACAAAACTGAATCTTAAGTTTTTTGAATAGATAAATACTAACAAAAAATTAAAAAGGAGGAAACAACACTATACAGTCTGCATTTTTGTATGCATCTTTTGATTTTAAAAATTCTAAAAGCAATAAAAATTATTATTTGGCTCTGAATGACTGAAAGTTATTTCAAAAATAAATGCAGAACCTTAAAAGTCATTTAAATATGCAGCTAAACTGAATCTATGAAAAGGTTTTTAACCATTAAAAAAATAAGTGTATTGCAAACTTAATTTCTGCAACAATAAAAATCGAAGGAATATAAAATATAATTTTATAAAACATCTAAATACATTAACAAAAAATATTTCCATTCCGTGAAAACCGGGATAATAGAAAATTGGTCAAAACACTAGAATAAATTTTATGTTACAAATTGCACATTTATAATGAAACAAAATTTGGGTTACAGCCATACAAGACAATGATAATCTTTATGAATACATCAGTAAGGAATCATACATATAGATTTAAGACAACATCATAATAAAATTTTAGAGAGCATTTTGGCTTTGTGTATTATGCATATAGATTTGTATGTCAAAAAAGTGCTCAGAAAAGAAAAAAAAACCTTGCATTTTTAAACACATAATTTGTCACTCAACACAACACAAAGATCCATAGCATAAATACTTCTCAAAACTTGACAAGATTTCACTCTATCAAATACAATATTTTCATTCTCATAAACAAAATTTGAGCTGGCCTATTTTACACTATTATCTGTTACTATGAACTCTGAATATATATATGTATAATATATATAACTTATTTTATACACTCTCAAATATATTAAATTTGCTCATTACTTAGGTTTCACTTGCCATACACAGATAGACGTTGCCACGTCCGCATAAAGTAACGAGATTGCTAAACACTATGTACATCAGACTATTATACACTGTTCTCACAAGAGGTTATCTATGTACACTGTACTTTTATATACTGAATAATAAAGCTATGTGAGTACAAACGGTCGAGAAGCATGCGAGTCTTTCACATGATGCGAGTCCTTGTACAGGATCATACTTGATTTGTCAAATGCGAGTTGTAGCAAAAGGCTGCTAATTCTCTATGACAACAGCTGTCCTATTCACAAATCCCTAATTTGAGAATGGTTTAAAATCTGACAATTTGAAACACTAAATTCCTATCCCTCGAGTGATTGCTTTAAGTATCAGAACCATCAAGGGGTTTCCTTACATTGCTTTTGCTGGTGTTTTTTCCCTTTTTACTGAAAAGTCCACCCAGAAATCCCGCTTGCGACGACGGCTGTTTCGATGTGGATTCGGGCCCACTCCGGGTGCTGCCCAGACTAGATCCGGACCCAGAGGATGTGGAACTGGCGTGAACAATTTGTGGGGAGGAGTCGTGGCTGACACTGCTAGCTGCAGAGGACTGGAAAGATATTGACTGGAATTAAAAGAAATGCACAGAATTAAAATGATAGAATTTGAGTGGGAAAGAAGAGAGTTATTTTATATAAGTTTTTTTAAAAGTAAATGTTAATGATGGATATATTAAAGTAAATTGTGGAATACTGCATGAAAAGTAGACAAATAATTGAGAGCTAGGAATGAGTGAATGTATACAATCAATAGTAAATAGTTAGTACCTTCCTTAATAGCACAAGATGTTCTACAATATTGTTACAGTATCTTCTCAATATTGTATGGAATTCAGAACATTTAAGAACAAGGTGAAGATATAGTACCATATGTTGTGCTAATAGAGTTATTCTTTTTCTGTCTTCTCGACTATCGAAAGCGAAAAAAAGTACTAATTTTTCCCTTCTCAGTGCCCTCAATAAAACTATTAAAAATTTCATTGGTTTGAGAAATTGATGATTAGTAGCAAAACTATGACACACACATAAAAAAATGCTTCATTAAAAATTGAGATTCATATTTTTAGATAAAAGAATATTCTGATGTTAACTAAACATGGGGCTTAAAGAACAAATGTACACTGGAGTTTCCATTATCAGGAGAGAAAGAATATTCAGTAAAATATGAAATCAATATTAAAACGGATGACCTCATCAGAAATTATTGGAAGTAAATTTTCATACAATCTGGAGAGCAACACTGTCCAATCAAACTTCTGGCATATTTTTGAGTGAGTGACTTTTTATGGCGCAAGGGCCAAAATTGGCCAAGCAAGGTTGTTTTCGTCTTAATCCAACTTTTTAAAGTTTCGTTGCGTTTCCCATCGATTAATGACGGTCCTTAGACCTGAACAAAAAATATTTTTAATTTAAGTTACAAAAACCAATGTCGTTGAGAAATTGAAAAAGGTTTGGGTGAGGAATGTCTCCAAGTAAGTCTTTCAAAAAAGGGTGGGCGCTTCAATGCACTCAAGTCTACAATTATTAAAATTTGAACATTCAATTAAAATGTGTTTGACAGATAAAATTGTATTGCATGCCTGGCATGTCGGTGTTGGCTCTCCCTTCAATAAATGTTTCTGTGTTAAATGAGTATGTCCAATGCGCAATCTTGTTAGTTTTGTATCCATTTTCCTATTAAAGCTGGTTGATTTAAAACCCTTTGAATATTATGCATTGTATAAAATACTTGATTGTATACATGGTAAAATAATAAATGGATTGCTAAATACTACATGCATATAAATGTGATTTTCTGAAATACCATTAGTTTGTTTTTGTTATAAAGTCCTACTATATTTCAAATTTTTTTAACTAAATAAGATATTTCACTATTATTTATGACATTGATTAGAAACAATCCTATTTATAAAATGGAAATTTGTACTCTAATGTATATATAAAAAATCATGTGGGAAAATCAAGCAATAAGTTAATGATCATTATGATGAACCAACCACAAGTGAAATGAGGCAGTGGAAGATCAACTGCATTATCCAGAAGTGAAAAAATGTATAGAAATAGGAAAAATAAATTTAACTAAAAATCTCAGAAGCATTAGAAAATATGTAGAACATGACTTACCATCCCACTATCCAAGGAGCCTGCACTTCCTCTTCTTACTGGTTTGTTAACTTGCTGTTCATGGAGGTCAAGCAAAGAGTTGGACAAAGCAGATCGTTTCAGATTATTTCCCGATGCAACACTTTCTGGAGACAGTTTGCCATCTTTGGTAGGTTGTGGAATTATTTCCATATCGGCTACTCCAGAATCCCTATTTTCTGCACCACGGACCCTCATCATCTTTTGCTTTTCAAGTTCTCCTTCAATACGAAGGTTTTCCATTTCATCCATCTAGAAGTACAAGAATACAATTCACTTTTCAAAATACGAAAAAGTACATTCGAAAACATAAGAATATTTACAGTATGGTCAGTTACAGTATAATTATTTTTGTTGCAACTGAATAGTAAGTATCATTAAATAATTTAAAATACAAATTATAGTAAACTGCAACATTAATAATTTGTATTACTATTGTGGTTATTATTTAACTGTCAACGAAGTCAAAAATTCCTATAACAAAAGATACAAACTTAGTATAATACAAGAACTATATCTTTTATTCAGTTTAAAAGTAATCTTATTATCTTAGACAAATCTCTGCCATAATCTGAAAGAAACAGTTAGCAGTTTTTATATTTTACAGAAGCAAAAATATTTAGTTAATAAGAGAATAGGATCCAGTAGAAACATTTTACATTCTTATTAAAATTATATCAGTAATTAATAGGCGATAGCAACATACCTCCAATATTGATTCTTTTAAATCTTCTACAAATTTTGATCTGTCATGTTCATTTCGAGCATTAAAGGTTATTAAAACCTTGTCATCTACTCTTTGACTCAGACGAATTCCATGAGGGTAATCTGTGAAATAAATATTCATTATTAAACAAAAATGCAAATACTTAAAATATTGCCACTGATATTAAGAATTCTTCATATTAAATCACAGTTATAAATTCTGCTATTTAAGGAATTAATGAAAAAAAAAAAACGAGTTAAAATTAAAATGAATAAATAAAAATACTCTTTACTTACATGGAGCTTCAAATAATGTTACACTCATGCCACACAAAGGAAATGACTGTCTGAAGGTATAAGTTACACTATTTTTCTTTTTACTGAAAATTTTAGTCACCTGCAAAAGCAAAGTACAAACATGATAAGCAATTTACTCCAGCATATTGCATGTTACAAGAAAAGTAAATTAATCATTTTTAAATTTGAGATACATAAATGGGCAGAAATAATTCTATACAATTGCAGCTAGACCCTTTCCGGGTCTCCAATACCATTTTGCAGAACCAAAATAACCTGCTTTTTACAGCATTTCTTCTGTTAATTTGGACTGGAGAGGGTTTGGTGGAGACTAGATGGCAACATGATTTGAACAAAAATGAATAATTTGTTGTTGCATGATGCATGCAATTAATTAATTTGGAATAAATGAATAATTTTAAACATGAAGTATTCCCAAGATTTATTTAAAAAATTTTATTTATTTTTTACTCACAAATAATAGTTTTGAGCTGGAGAGGTTTAAAAAATTACAGAGGAGAGAAAAAAATTGAAAATAAATACACAATTTAAAAATTTAGTCTTGCATTGTATGATTTTAAAGTATATGTAAATCAAAAACATTACTCTATACTGCAGCATTTTTCAAAAATATATAAAACGAACTTTCATCATTTAATCATGAAGCAACCATTACTTTTAATTTTTTCGTTAAAATTTTATTACTGATTAAGTAATCTTACCATTAATAAATCATTAAATAAGAAAACTTCTCGTTGATGCACACCAGGACGTTCTTTCTTGCTGACATCATAAACTTCATACAAACGACAATAACAAACCAGCCGCCGATGAGGTAAGGCAAGGTTCTATAAATAGAAACAGAAAAATGTTTAATTGAGGTTGAAACATAAGAAATATTCAGTTATAGTAAAGAGACAAACCAGTAATGAATAAACTAATATTTTTAACAGAAAAAAAATAAAGATATAAATAGGCATTTCAAAAAAAATTAGCATCTTTTATGAAAATGATATAAATATTGGTTTCAGCTTGGTAGTAATCATATCCAAAAGCTGTTTAACACTTGTGGACTTGTAGAGCTTAAAAGGAATAAAGGACTAATTTTGCATTCGAAAAATAATAAACTTGGCACATAAAAATGACTTACAAAATAAAAATTAAATTTTGATACTTACTGGTTTTTTACCAACTATTGTTTGTTGAACTTTAAGAACTTGAGTTACATGGTCTGATCCCATTTTGAATTCATTAGTTTTGATTCGTTCATAAATTCCTATCAACATGTCCCTGTCCAAATCATGGCCATCATCAATAGCTAAAATACAAGGGGGAGAAAAGTTAGATAGAGTTTTAAATGAAACAAGTCATTTCAAGGAAAACTTAAAAACAAAAAATCCAAGATAAAAATTTCAGCTTACATCTCAGGTTTCGAATAAATTCATCAAGTTTCATTCGTCTTTCAGCTTTCATGTTAGGAGTGTGAAGATCAGTATTTAACATAATGATGGCAAATGCCAGAACAAAAACTGTCTCTGGATTATGAAATTTTGAAGCTATGTCATGGTTGCATTCAATATAGCGATGGCTGAAGACCTCGACTAGTCTTTCAATTTTTTGTGCTTCTCCCTACAAAGAATTAAAATTCAAAGTATTAGTATATTGATCTCATTATTTCACAACATTAACATAAAGTTTTAAATCAGAAAATTAAGTACCAATATGCACCATTCTGTATCAATGGTATTATTTTAATCTCAAAAGTGATTAGATGCACTGTAAAAGTAAGATTTGCTCTATGACAATGATAATAAAATAAGTTTAATCTGTAATCAGGTTACTCATTTTATACTCACAGGCATCCTGAAAAATGTCTGGAATTTCCTTAATGCAACATCAACTTGCATTCCAGCCAAGTCCAGTTCTTGAACAAAACACCTGCAGTAAAGAAAAATAGTTACATAAATGATGTGAAAACAAGAGTATTTTCAAAAGATGCAATAAAAAACAGAATTTGCAATAAACAACTAACCTCATGAATATCAAAATAAAAACTATCCTCAAACAGTAATAAAGTTTACTTCAAATAATTTCAAAGTAATGCAATCAATAGTGCAGTTTACTATTTGTTGCAGATTTAAAGTTTTTGTGGTAAAGACTGCAAAATTTGTAATAATGTCCAAGCAACTAACAAGTTAAGACAACTTTCAGAGAAAGAATGTATAATGAATACAACTGGACAATAAGAAAGAATTAGGTCTATTAATGATGGACGGATACATAAAATAAAAAGCAAATTAAAAAAGAATGAACTTCGCAAGTTCAGAATCAATTGCTTATATTTCAAGCAGCAAATACAGAACACATTATCTACGAAATCTTGAAAGATATACTAAATTATCTTTTGTCTACAAAACCTAACATCTTATAAATAACAGCAATGTAAAAGAATGTTGTTTAAACATAAAGATTAAGCTCTAGTAAATGGTTTACAATTTAGAAGAAACGAGAACTTACTCTAACACAGCCATGTTGAATGGACTCTGTAAATTTCCAAGGTATTCTCCAATCATTTGCTTACTAAGCCCTTTTCTTGTCAATAAAAACCTAGCAACAGCTTGAGGAGATGCTTCCAGGAAACCTCTTTGAATTAAGTAGCGAATTCCTCGCTCTGGCTTTTTATTGAACAGATTTAATCCAACCCTGTATTGTCTCTTTCTTTGGATTTCTGTTAACTGCAATGAAGACAAACAGAAAATTAATCCACAGAAAACAAATCTATTTTAGTTAAATCTAATACACCTTTAAAAAAAATATAAGGGTAAGTATTTACTTTTTCTTTTAAGGAAAATTAGAAATTAATATAAAGTATATGAATAATCAAGATGGTAATTAAAAATACATTTTAAAGAATTAAATCGTGCTCTTTGCATAAGTGGATCCAAATTAATATACAGAGATGTAACTAAGCTTATAATGAGGCAAGTGCTCCCATGCATCTTTTTAGTTTTAGCATTACAAGAGAGAAGTTGGATAAACAAAGCAATCATACCTTATATATAGTTGGAGTACCAGGCAAGTCATGAGGAGTTCGGATATCTGGATAATTATGGGCATTAAATGAATGGCTCATATCAGCTGGAGGTGTGTTTGAATAGCCGCCACCACTGTCGAGGCTGTCTTCACTATTTTCAGATATGTTGCTCAATCGCTTATCTTCTACACTTACGGACTGCTCAGCTAAGACCTAAAAATATTAAATTAAGTTATAAATATGAAAACAAGATGGTCAGGTTGACTAAGTAAAAACTAAAAGATTTGAAAAAAAGTTAAGCTTAATCGATTTTAATCGCTGAATCCAAAGTTTAAATGGTATACACAAAGAAAGAGGAATACATTTTCGAAATTTCAGATTAGAAAAACAACAAACTGATCATCAAAACAAGAATTTGAAACATTAAACCTTTATAGGGCCATTTTTTCTAGTAGTGTTATTAAAGTAAAATGGCTTTGGGAATGAGACTCATTTAAGAAAAGAAACCCATTTAGCTTATTAAATTAACATTATTATTTTTTAAAATTTTGCACATTAATAATTAATTATCAAGTCAGACACTTCGTTGTGGTTTGAGAAAAGAGATTGGAACATCTTAGTTTTTGTTTCATTGAAACAATTTGTGAAAATTTATGCCAACCTTAAAAATTGCATTTAAAAATTAATGAATTTGGTGGTAAATATACTTACCATGGCCTTATAAAGGGTTAATCTATTTTAATGAATTTTTCGAATGATAAATAATTTGATGTCTTAAAATTATAATTAAAATATAGTTAAAGCAGTAGATTCTAATTCTTTAAAAATCAATGCACTAATTTTTCATGAAGCAGAAATTGAACCATATTTAACTTATGGAGGCATACATATTGGAATTCCACTTTCCTGCTGTACCAATTTAATCTATTTATACTGGAGGTTAAAATATAGAATCGTTGCATGTTCCAAATTATGGAACATAAGACATATATGGGTTCAGAATCCAGGTTCACCATCGAGATTTTGGTGGTATCAAACTCAAGCATTTAGCTAGCATTCTTAACAAGTTACAACAACTCTGTGCCAAATGTATTTCGATTTTCTTAGCAAGAAAAGGGTATTAACGGCCAATAAAAAATTAGTTTTTGAATCTTAATAATAGTCTGCGATTTTAACTTCTGCAAGATATTATGTGAATTGCATACACAAAGCAGGTAGTTTTGAGATTTTGCATATTATTTGTTTAACACATTCATCGATATGGGTGAATTAGATGCAAGCTCCAAATAAGACAAAAAGTAACCGTGCTCTCTCTAGACAATTTATAAATCAAAAAAGAAAAAAGGTGAACATATTCTGCAGACATATATTAATATGTTTAACTTAATAAATTTGTTATGCAAGTCAAATTCTAGTGTGAGCGAAGATTCCCGAAGGACGAGATATTTTGTCCACAGCGATGAATGCATTCAAATTTAATAGATAAGCAAGAAAATATTATGGTTTTCTTATTAGGCAAACAGAGGTTGTCTTCAAGCATAAATGTTTGCACAAAATTTCCTGTTAACTCAGCTGTCGCCAAAATGTGAGCAAATATATCAAGAATAGCAACCATACTGTGCATAATTGCAGATTTTGCTGTACGCAGCTCCAGCACATAATACATTTTGGCTACTGTCAAGATAACAGAAAAATATCACCTTAAGAATTAAAAGATGCTAATGTTACTTACTAGAGATTTTCTTTTCCAAACTGGAGATGCTTCCACTGTCTTATTTGTAGAGCTAATGCTTGCTACAAGTGTGAGACTACTATCAGATAGGCTGTTATCCGATTCAGATTGACCATCCCTATTTGGAATAGAGGATGTCCTCTTAGGAACCTGGGGTGGCACCTTCTTTTGGTCTACCCGTGGAGAAACTCTGCGACTCAGTGCGACGTCACTGGCTCTTGCAGCATTTCTTTGAAGGACATTAGATGTTGGCATTTTGGAAGGACTAATGTTAAGTGAGTGTCTTGCTGAAGAACCACGTTGAATGTTGGTATCAGCTTCGCTGGAATCTATGTCAACACTTAGCTGGAATTTTAAAAAAAAAAAAAAGTTTAAGTAGAATATTTTTTTTAAAATCTCAATCTCTGATCAATAAATCAATGTTGCACAATTTCAGAATTTTGCAGAAAATTATCTAATGCAAAAAATGTTGCACTTTAAATAAACAATTTCAAATTATTAACTGTATAAATGTTATTTTGTCATAATTTATTAAAGTATACAAACACCATATAAACAAATATGGCATTAGTTTAAAATTCTTTTAGTTTTGATTTTGATGTATTCCCTTGAAAGCTAAATTTAGGAATACCTTTTTTATAATTAAAAGAGTATTTATATGGTCCAGCAAGGATCCAAGTCTGTCTATAATTCAATAAATTTAGCTATAGGAGTATATTTTATATTGATTTAAAGTTATGAAATGCAGTTGAATTATTTTATAAAAATCAATTTACAAGCCTGGAACTAATACCAATAAAATTTAAATAAAGATCTATTTCCCGTAGGACTACATGAAAACAATAGCTTTAAAAATACAATTTTGGATTATCTAAAAACTTACTGAACTCAGTGAACTGTCTTCGGACGATATGGAATCCCTTGTAGGTTGATGTTGAACTTTAATACTTGGACTAGAATGAACATAAACAGAAGACTGATTTGATGCACAATGAGTTCTTTGATTATTAGCATTAGGTACAGCAGTCCATGCTGGATGTCGAGGGAATGCTGGAGGTGACCTAGTCACTGAGGATTGGTATGCATCTTGATAATATGCACTATTTAGATGAGAAACTGGCTTACCACCAAATTGTTCATAAGATTCTTTATTGTTACAATCTTGCATATAGAGACCTTGGCTATAAGCCTCTTGGTACTTAATGCGACGTTCCCTAAAGCTCTGTGTACGACAGGGCTTACTGTAGCGAGAACCATCATCAGAGTCTAGTGTCTCGTTGAGTTCACGGTATAGTGCATTGTACTGTGACTGTAGCATTGCATCAGAGTTCATATTAGAGTGGAAGTTGTTACACATTTTCATTTCACCCTCGTAACAGCTCTGATGATGTTGGAAGTGAGGGTATCGAGACACAGTTCCATTGTTATTATACACAACCCACTCTTTGTTTTCCATGTCAAATGTTGGAAACCTTCTAGACAGACGTTTTTCTCCTTTGGAGGCATTTGCAATGTCCTGGAAGCGTTTCATTATGGTGTACTTTCGGAAGGCTCTTTGGATAGTCAGGGCTGCTTTACGAGCACAAACACCACCATATTTCCTTTCAAGCATTTCCACCTGCTTATCTAACAGATCTTGAGAGAGCTCATACCTAAAAAAAAATAAAACTTATGAAACATCTGAACAAAAATTTATTTTAATGGATTTTATTTCAAAAAAAAGAACTGCTATGAGGTGTATCCTCATACTTGGGAAAAGAATGACCCCTTCCTTGTTCAAAGAGCTTTCAAGTTTTTCCAGGGAATTCAAAATTCCTATGTGTCAAAAATTCAAATCGAGAATAAACAACTACCAAAATTCAAGATTAAAAGCACTCCTTTTCAAGTATTCAGGCATATATCTAAACTTTTCTATTATAAAACTATCAATTCAAAGATTCATATTAAACAGCCTCAAACTTTTTTGAATATAAGGAACTATTACTACTTTAAAAATCTATCGTGTTTGTTAAATTAACATTCCTTTTTGAAGCTATATGAAAATCTACTTTATGACGGACCTCATGATTTGAAACATTTGATCAGATGAAGCCGACAGCCCTTCCTGTCTGTACACCAGTGGGAGGATATTCTAAAGTCCACGGTGTACATGTTGAATCTTCGGAGAAATGAAGTCTTGAACTCAAGACCTCGGTCCTGAATACGACACTCGACCACCAAGGCACAGAGCCCCAGTGTTTGTCAAAAGTAATTTTGCCTAACATGCAAGACAGGAAAAAGTTCAGTAAGAACCATAGAATATGCAGCTATTTTTTGATAAAGAGAGAAAAAATTATATATATTTTTTTCCATCTTTTAACTGTTATTTCATACATCTGAAAAGCAAAGTGGAAAAAATAATACTCACTGGCTGTTGTGCAAACGTGACCTTTTGAGGGCATCATCATCAACTCGACGTACTGGTGTCTTCTTACTGGAAACATTCCCACTGACAGATCTTTGTCTTGCACGTCCCAGTTGAGATGCTGCAAAATTGCAGTTACCATTACTCTCAATAGAGTAGGATCTCAGCTGCTTCAATGGCGGACCAGGTCCACAGGAAGCCCGTTCTACAGGCTTGAGGGAGGAACTGAAAGAAACGTTTTTAAAATAAGAAAATGTTCACAAAACAATCAACAGCAAAAATTCTTAAAGTGATCGGAACAGCTTTGATATATGGCATCACTGGCGATAATCTTGTATTGGCGACTTTTTGTCGCCTAACCTTACGATGGCGACTTAACGAACATCGTATCGTTAAGTCGCCAAAACAAAATATCGCCAATGGGGTCCTATATTGAAGCTGTTGAAAAAAGTAACCAAAACAAAATTATCGCCAGTGATGCCGTATATAAAGCTGTACCTATCTTCATTAGCCACAAAGTTAACAGTAATGCAGCAATAAGAAACAAAAGACACCAATTGATCCTAGAACTGCAAACAAGATGATATATTTATCAGATGTTTAAATAAATAACAGCTGAAATGAAGAGGGTAAAAACTCACTGTTTCAATCTAAAAAACAAATGTTAATGATCGGTGTAAAAATCTAAACATAAGCTTATTACGTACTTATGTTTATCCATTACTCAAAGTTAACAAAATCCAAATAATCGACATTTACTTCAAGTTATTACGCATAAATCTCTGCTAAGTCTATTTGCTTGCATCACTGCTCATTGTAAAATGCTTAAAAATATTACCACAAATAAATTTCTTTGCAAAGATTAGGAGTAAATAATCAATTTTCGGAAGTCGTATTACTTTTTTTTTAACAATTTGCATTGCATATCACAATAAATGCTCATAAATCATTAACAGAGCCGCGTGCACGCAATTTTGCGAGCGAAATTATACGTTGTTTCTTTTTTCAAACCACAGATGATAAACATACTTCGAGAGCAATTTTTTTAAATGGACTATTAATAGAATTTGGGTCATAAGCGTCGGGTAAAGAATAAAAAAGAGGCAGTAAACTTTAAGAAGTAATTTCAGTTTCGGGTTTGCGGCAGAAATAGGAGCGAAAAGTATGCCGTCACGTGACAGTTAAACTGCAGAAAAACTTTAGACTTACCGACTTCGTGGAAGTTACGGTGATTTCAAGCAAAGTAGACAGCAATGCAAATCATCCGATAAACCAAAATGCAATTTCAATTATATGAGCTTGACTCAAAGATATTTACTTTAAAAGTACTCTTCTCAGTTACACAAATGAAATCCACGTGCCCGATGAAAACCGGCGTTAAATCCCTGACGTCATTCCAGTCACATCAAATGCGTCATCCGCAACATCTTTCCTTAAGCATTTGGTTGGTCGAAATAACCTTTTCTAGCCTTCGACAACTTGGTGACATTTTATTAGAACATTTAAAGAAAAAAATGTACCGCACATACGCGTGATTTCTTTTGTTCTGAACATTGTAAAACCAGTATTGACCGCATCTTTCAACAATCAATCCATAAACTTCGATAAAAGAATAGGTTTCTTCAGATTCAAGAGGCTTTAAAATATGTGTTTACCAAGAATTTGTTAGTCGCATGCCTATGACTATTTAGTCATTTTATCAACAATTTGATAAAATAATTGATTTGGATTAACTAACGATATTGGTTTCCGAAATTTACAATCCGCATATCTAAGATAGCAATGTAGATAATTCAAGATAACCCATAATCTGATTATCTATGAGGTTCATATCAGCAGAGGATAGAACAAGAATTAATAAATAAAAATAATTTTAATTTAATTACTCGGCAAATTTCAATGAAATACATAATATGAAAATGACTTTCTTAATTATTTTTCTCGCGAGTACTGTCGAATCCTGACAGAAAGATATGTTCAAGAGTTTTCACGATCCTTATATTTTTTTACTGACAATCCCATTTGAAGTTAAGTCGAGGTCTGAGAATCACAGATAACCCTACATAGAGCAGAGAAGAATATTGCATCTCTTACATTTTTGTCTTTTCAAAAATTAAATCCGACTAGTGTAATAAAATAGTTCTTACATTTGTGGATTGAAGTAGTGGAGTTCTTTTAACAAAGAAAAAAATTATTTTATTAAAAAAATAATTAAATACATTAAAAGAATTTATTTCAATATCTATATTTCTTACATTTATTTGTACATATTTTATCGCTGTTAAAAATACCCCCCACCCCACCCGAAAAAAAAAAAATGCACAGCATATGTTCATTCTAAAAAGTTCTGGTAATTTTATAGTTAAATCTAAAACTGGTAGAAATGCGACTATATTAAGCTAGTAAGAAGTTTTTGTATCAATATGTATGACATCAAATTGCATGTATTGTCCTGAAAATATTATACTGTACAAAATTTTACTGTGGACATGTGCAAAATTTTACTGCGTGCCAAAGGTATAATAATGGATGCTTATTTCGGAGTATTGGGCGTTCAAATATTAAGCATGTTTTTGTATTTTTTACCCCCTCCCCTTGTCAGCAAAATAAGCAACTGCAAACCCCCCTCTTATAATACGTAAGCATACAGCAACCCTTCCCACCCCCCTGTTCTTTTACAAACGTATAATAGTAATAATCAATTTAAAAAAATTTTAGGACTTAATTCAAATAAAAAACTCTAACTCGGCTTAAAATGGCAAAAAATGCAGTTTAATTTATATAATTCAAGTTTGCTTACAAAAATCACGTTTAATTTTCTTTTGCCAAATTTAACTTTTTTTCAAATTTAATTTTAAATTAAATTATTTGTGCAAGTCAAGAGATTTCGGAAATAAAGTGATTTTAATGTCTTACGTAAGCATCACTATACTCCCTCCCCTTGTCAGCAAAAAAATAAGCAAATCGCAAACCCTCTCCCCCTGGTGCTTACGTAATATTTGAACGGCCCCATTCACACACACTTTGTCCGATTGGATAATCATGCATATTTTTAATGAAAACCGACCTAAAAATTATGATGTAGCTCGATTAAAATGTTTCTAATGTAACACGACATAAAAATAAAAAAATGGCGGTTATTTTTTCAACAAGATAATTACAACAGATTTTATTTGCAAGAAGGAAAGCCCCTAGTTTCTTTTTACCAGGAACAATCCCATGACTAAGCCATCACCATCACATGGATACAAATTTGCAATAAGCAAAACCGCAATTTTATTGGTCGATTCAAAACGCTCTTAAATATCGAGTGGAAGTGTGACTTAATTAAAAAAAAAATGTCGGAAATCGTTACTCGCACACTTACTTCCTCCGCCGTTACGCAAGCCGTAAGAAAAACAGGAAGAAAGCATGTGATAGACATCGAAGGAAAATAGCAAAGATAAAGCATTCCAGATTATTTTTGTAACGTCCTGTCCTTTTCTGATCAAGAAAAGTTAAAGCATTTAAATAAGGCATCCATTTTCGTCGGACTTCGTCGTATAACAACTACGACCGATATCCGGTTAAGAAATAATAAAAAATGTAAAAAGGCCTTCCTTATTTTTTCCTAAAGAAAGAACTCCAAACTAATACGCCAGAGATTAATAACAGATTCCTGTAGAGCTAAAATAACCTGACCATTTAGATGCACAACTTACTGGACGTCAGAATTTAAATCAGTCATTTAGGAGCTTTTTCTTCCATCTTATTTCTAATGTTGTTATTCCTATTAAAACGAAATTCTAAAAGACGACAAATTAATACTGAAGATAAATTATTACTGATAAGATATGCTTAAAATTTCCTAAAAAATTATCAAATTCCGAATGAATAAAATGAAACGAGTTTTAATTTGAGATCGCATTAGAGATCAAGCTTTAATAAAACTTCATGCATGAAAATTTAGATAAACGCAAAATTAAGCCTACAGGTTGACATTCACTTTTTAGAGATGTGAAAATTCACGCTACGATAGAGTGCATTATCCAATTTTTTAACATAATTTTCCAGCAATCAGTGGCAGCGACTGGATGGTAAAAAATTTAGAAACACCTAAAAGTAACCGGCAGTATAGGGGGTAAACAATAAAATTTAGATCCATAATAAGCCAGTTTTCTTGAACACTGATTTTTTTGTAATTCCTAGTTGTCAGCAGCTAAAATGAAATAATTTATTTTTTCCCGCAAAAAGTGGTAGGGCGCCCTACCCCCTCCACTAAATCCTGATTAACGTAATGAAATCCCCCGCCCTCGAATGACAGATCTCAATCAAGTACAAACCACTAAAAAAAGATGCATACTTTACTAATTAAAGCCAAAGCGCCCGCCTGAAATCACAAATCAACGCAATCTACTCTTTCAAATACAATAAACAACTCGTGTTATGGTTGAAAAATAATAAAACTTGACCTCCCAGGTAAGTTAGTGATCCAGAACGGTGGAGATAACGCGGGACACATGGACGTAATGAATGCAGCTCTCGTTAAATAAAAGAAAACTTCTCCTGGACAAGTGAAACACAATAGAAAGAGCTAGCCACCCATGAAAAAGCATTCGAGCCATCTCGTTATGAAGGAATTTCACATTCAACGCCCTTACAGAAAAGAGAAACCAAGAAAAACTCTTACTATTTAAAGGATTTATCGGAAAGAACATTTACATTTAACTCTCATTTCATGTAAATGTTCTTCGGAGTATATTAGACATGTGGCACCACGTCTTTGGGGATAATGACATGTGGCACTTAACAGCAAATAGATACAATGCGATACTGAGATAAGGAATGTCAATGTCCATTCCTCATCGCATCATTCACGAGTTTGATTGCAGTATATTATACCTGTTCAAATTTAATTTTAACAATAAGAATTCTTGTATTGAAATTTAAAAAAAAACAACCTCATTAGACATTTTAAAAGTGTGATATTTCAACAATATGTCTAAATACTGTTCTTGATACAACGATATATATTTTTTCAATTTTATTGAAAAAAGTGTTTTGAAACTTGTTACTATTATGTTATTATGCAAAAATTTACTTGCTTTCTGCTAAAAAAGGCCTAAGAATATTAAGGTGTTGAAGATGAAACGAAGTCTCAAAATTTGTTTGAATAAATCAAATTCCCGAGTTCTTTACTCTTTAGCAAATCAAATTAGTTTTCAAAATGTTTTCAGATGACATAGAAAAAAAATATACTTGTGGAACAAGTAAAAAAAAGTTCCTAATGCGATCACTAGGTTCACAAGAGGCTTAGAAATAAGCTGTTGTAAAAAACCACTTTTCCAGAAAAACCTTTCGACGTGGTATTAAGGTTCATAATCTGGGAGAAATGAAAATCGCTTTCTCTAACTTTAAAAAAACTTCTAAATATATAGTTCCTAAATCCACAATTCTATAAATGCACAGTGATTTTTCTGCAACAAAAACGAAGATGATTGTTTAAATCAAAGAAAAACGTTAGCTCTCGCTTCAATAGAAAGTGGGAAAGAAGAGGGAATAGCATTGTACCACATCCTTTCATCAAAGACTATAACATAAATAACAGCACACTTTCTCCAAAATCTGGCTGTCATTCACTAAACTTCCAAGCCGTTAACAATCTGATAAAATATCTCCACTTCTGAAAAGCGAGAAGAGAAACTTACATAAAAAAAAAACTTTATAAAAGACGGGTAAAATAAGCTATAGAATAAAGGCGTGGAATTCCATGTCCGCTTGGCTGACCACTGGCAGCAATTGGTAATGAATCTGTGGTTGCTAAGCGTGGCGAATTACAAAGGAAGATTACAGTGTACCATTTTTTTTTCTTCTTTTGGCTCCTCTTTTGAAACACATTCTGGCGATGGATGGTAAAAGTCAGCAAGTGATCATCAAGTTGGCACTTTGGGGCGATATGTTCTGGCAAGAAAAATCCAAGATACTTTTTCCCACAAACACGGCCATTATTTCCACATTCAGTGGGTCAGTAATGGTTTCAAAGAGGGAATGAAAAAGGTTCCGGGCCATTAAGGGGGAGGAAATGTTTGGAATAATGTTGTAATCTGGGTGTGCCTAGACATTCGTTTGAATGTAAAAAATGGGCGATTCTGAATTTTTGATGTATATCTTAAAGTATTTGCAATATATGAAAAAAAAACATTAATATGTATTCAGTAACAAAGGTATGTACTTTTAGTACTCTCCTTTCTCAAATGAGAATAACTACAGTGATGTAGTGGAGCCGGAACACACAGAAACGCCATCCAGGCACTGCCTTTTTTCCCCAAAAAAATAAATAAAAAATTGTGAAAACGTCCTTAAAACAGCGCAATTTTTGTCAGCCAGGTTAGAGCGTTCCGGCACTGCATATTTTGCGACCTAACGCCACTGAATACCTACATGTTTTTAGGTACAACACAAGTGTAAGAAATAACGACCTCAGTTGCGACTAATTTATATTTCTTCCAGGGCCATGCAAGTGAACAGCTTTAAAATGTCTCGGCACTTCCGCAGCAAAGATAAACGGCATCCGGGCAAAGTATTTTTTTGGCTCCCTTGCCATATTTGGTTTTAAAAAGTGAAATTCACTAATATGTAGTCGTCGCTGCGCAGGGGTCGTTTATATCTTCCCCTCCCCGTTTCTATGACACTGTGTTTCATTACAAGCTGTCTATATAAAAATTTCAAAACTCATGGATTGTAGTAAAACACAAAGCAAATTCGAGTAAGAACCGAGAAATCATTTTTCAATAACGCCTAATCAGAACTTTTTCAAAAGGAACACCTACAATAATAATGAAAGCATTTTCGCCATTATATTATTACAGAAAGTTTAGAAAAGTTTAATTAACAGTATTATATAACTTTAACTACTGATGACAAAATTAATACCCTTCAGAAGCTGTTTCGAATTATAGGTTTTTAAAATGTTTTCAGATTTTTCACGACCTTAAAAAACTCCCAAGAATTTCATGATTATAATAAGAAACATGTATTCAAGAAAGACATTTTTTAATTTAAATTAAATTTTCCAAATAACAGCATAAAATTTTTTTCATTTATAATGCTTTCTTCCGTCGTTAAAAAATTTTTCCCGCCGAAGAAGAGTTACAAACGGGAACAACTTCAAAGAAGCTCCATATTACACACATCTATTTTATATAAACACATTTATTTTAAATCAACTGCAAAAAGCAAAATCTGAAATCTGTTTTCATCAATATTTAAATATTGCCACCGTATTCTAATAAGAATATTTCCGGAAATAAAAATACTGAATTTTTCCCCCGTTCTCTTTTTTCTTCATTTCCTTTTTATATATATATATATATATATATATATATATATATATATATATATATTATCATAACATTTATTTTCTTGGTAAATGAAAAGACTGTTATTTCCCTTAAGTAATAAATTCATTTCGACTTTCACAACATTGAAAATTTGAAATTTCACAGAGTTAAGAAACAAGATAGAATTTGAAACTACCTTAATTACAGTAACTGAAACTTCAGTAGGTTAATTTTTCTTTAATTTACATTCATTACAACTTAATATTCTTTACATTAATTTCTTCCATGGTACATGTGATGAAAATGAAATACAACATTCCCATATTATCAAATAGAGTCAAACTATTAATTTATAAAATGCAATAATTAATTACGAATAGAATGAACAAGATTTAACCAAAAATTCCAATACATTTAACACGTGATAACAATTTCTCATACTAATGGAGACTCCTAAAATTGAAAATAAAACAGTTCTGAAAATATTTAGCACCTGAATAAACATTCTCTTTAAAAACATCCCCACCATTCAACTCTATTAAAATACAACACAATTCAAAACAAACTTTTGGGTTAGAGAATTAACATTAGATAGTCTTTAGTCACAGTTTTAGAAATGTTGTCAAAAGATGACTTACCCACACATGAAACCAGACAAGCAGATGAGCATTGAGAACACAACCTAATTGTCACCAAAAACACCGAGCACCCCCAACCAAAATCCTCAACACCTCCTCGCACACGACTAAAAATAATCCAAAAGGTATCGGAGCACAACCCTCGGCTTTTCCATCTAAGATTTCAAAACAGCTTGAGAACAGATGTTTCACGAATTCACCACAGGCCGGCTTTTGAAAACAGACCGCACAGAAAAACTGTCATTTTCGGTGTGCCCCTCGGCCAATCAGAGGCCGCGGCCCGTGCCTCGATTGTCCAATGAGAAGGAAGCGGACGGGAGCCAGGTGCAGAGCGCGTGCCGAATATTTATACTGGATCCCTAAAGGATCAAGTTGAGCAATTGTTTCGCAATTATAAAACTTTCCTGCTAAACTTTCTTTTGAAACGATTCGATAGATTTCGACGGAAGGAATTTTTAGAGAAAAAGAATTATTAGTTTCGGAAGCCATGTTTGATGAGATTTGTTAGTTTTATACGTTGAATAGCACACATACTTGTGCGCATTTCAACAAAGTTTGAATAAGAAATTAAATAAAAATAATAAAATAAGTTACTTAAGATTTTTCCTTTTTCTTCATAACTTTTCACGAAGATATTTCAATATTTTGCATGAATTTAAACTGAATTCTGATCATTTAACTGCATTTACAATTCAATGCAATTAAAAGGTGCCACACCGTCTCGATATTCATTGATAAATCTGTGCCGAGGAGGCTTTTTCCTTTATTCTGCCTGATCAGGAAAAATTATAAATATTACTATTTAGCAAGACTTTTAGAATGAAGGCTAAAAACATATTAAGACTATAAAAATGATATCGATTAATTTAATTAACGTTTTTGCCAAAGATTAACTTTAAAAAACTTGAGAAGGTGATTTATAAATGAGCATTTATATTTATCGTCTTCAAAACAATCGACGAAATATTGGAATTCAGCCTGAAGAAATAAACAACGAATTTAAATACTGGGGATATATATATATATATATATATATTAAATTTCGTACCGAAACTTTACTGCTTTCTAAAGCAGTCTGTGAGTCAAGATAGTGTGCGATGCGCTATTTTGGAAACTATCGCCACTCATCGGAATTTCAGTCTTTAGAATCACTCATTGAAGCGTTTAATTAAATGGAATCCAAACTAATAATGAGTGCAGATGGAGAGCTCCAGTATTCAGAATTATCTTAAGCATGGATATCATAACTGATAATACATGTAAAAGGCGGCATAGTGACGATAAATGTGGCAGGCGAATGATGATAAGGCAGTGGCGTAGCAAGGGTAGGTAGCGCCCGGGGCATAATATCATTTCTCGTCTCCCCCAGGCGTCATCAGTAATGATAAATGGCACCCTGGGCATGCTGTTATTGATTATTATTTTTTTGCACTCTTGTCATATTTGACTTTAAAAAGTGGCATAAACGCACTGTTTCGTTTCCATGGCGCCCCATAAGACTGGCGTCGGGCATCTATAACCCCTTTGCCTACCCATTATTACGCTGCTGCACCTTGGACAGAGTAATTCAACTTCCTCCTCCAGTCGACTTAAATGCAAGAAACATAAAACTTTATCTCCCCCCCTCCTTACATCACACCACCAAGACTAGCACTTTGTACATCGATCAGTAGTGTATGAAGAGTAAATAATTATATATATATTATATATAAAACGAATTCGTTTTTAAAATTTTTAAGAATTAAAAACGAATTTTTAATTTAAAACGAATTTAAGAATTAAAAACGAATGCACTTGTATTTTGCCTCTTGTGCTTCCCCCTCCCCCTCAATAAAACTGATATCCAATGCAATTATCCCCACGGCCGGATTAAGCCATGTAGGGGGGGGGCTATAGGTAATGCAAGTTTCGGGTCCCCCAACCCTATTTTCAAAGTCAGATATTTTTATTTCAATTTAATCTTTATTTAAGCTCAATATTATTATATACTGAAATAACAAAACCTTTTTTTTAGGGTCATCTTCAAAAAAAAAAAAAGTTTTAGAATATCGAACATAAAAATTAAAATTTAAAAATAGTTTTAAATAAAATGGCAAAAAAATTACTAAACATTTTTAACTCGGTTTATATATTTTAATACAAAGTTCGCCAGGACTGTTGACTTGCGACACATTGATTTACTAACACATTTGAAAACATTAAAATTATCCCAAGGTTATTGAAATTTAAACAATACTTGATTTTAGTTTCAGTAAGTTCTTGCACACAGCTTTTGTAAATCTAATGAAAGCTCTGAAATTAATTTAAAATAAAAAATAATCTCGGGGTCCCCCAAAGTTTCGAGGCCCATAGGCAGTTGCCTACATTGCTTATTTGGTATCAATACGGTCCTTACTACCCCCCCCCCCCTCTTCCTGCCGATTCCTTCGCTATACCGTTGGATTTTAAATTATCTAACTAGATTGAAATCAACGATTTACATGAATCTGAAAAAAATTTAAACTTTCAAATACCACACTATTATGCGCATATAATTGGATACATTACACATTCACCAAAACGTTTTTCTAGTAGCTTATTATACAGTAACATTTGCAAATTTATCTCAGCAAATATTTACAAAAATTCTTTTTCCATTAGTTATGAACAAGTTAAGTACATTTTCACAACAGAATGTTTGCAGTTTCAAGATATAATTCATAGCCAAAATAAACCAGGAAAAACTAAAAACATGCAAGTGTGGAAAAAACAGAGGCAAAACATATTTTTCTGCGTTGGACTACTCTTCAGAATAGGCCACGAAAACAAATAAATCAACTAACAGTTAATATAGATATATTTCTTGTAGTTCAAGATGTTTACTGACTAAATAATAGTCATCAGTGCATATTGAGTGAAATATGAATACAGCGAAATCCTCCGAAATAAGCCACAGTAATCACACCCACCCTAGTTACAACTAATTCATTACTCATCCAGTAATTGTGCACGTGTTAAACGAGCGACAGGGACCACCCTTCCGGTAACGGGAAATGAGAGAATGAGTCACACCCCACTTGAAATACGAGATGACCGTGGGACTGACCGCTTGCAAGTGGTCATTTCAACCACTATATCCTTTTTCCTACAGCTTTTATTATCTGTTTCCCTTTTATCTGGATGAAGAGCTGCCTTTTCCCACTGGATTTCCAGAAACTGGAAGATGGCACATCATCATGGGTGGTACTTTTAACGAGCACCCTACTAGTGTTACAAAAATAATTAAAAGGGATATCGTTAGCGATAAAAAACGAATGAGCAACGTCAAAAAAGCGCAGCCGTGAAGTCGTGCAATGACACAGAAACGTATCACCGGATCAAAGGAAAAAAATGTGTTCGAAGAAAGTTGATAGTTTTGATAGCGCCCGCAAAATATCAAGAGTATGACATGCTTTAATGCAAGGTTATTTTTTATGCACGGAAAAAAAATTTGAAACCGATATATACACAAACTACTACACCTAAAAAATGTTTTTTTTTCTTAAGAAACTTTTTGAGCAGGTACATTAACATTTATTTTCGTATTAGGCGAGAAATGCCCCGGAGTATAAAGATATAGAAAGCAAAATAATACTATTATATAGCAACGGATTCGGAAACCCTCCTCACTTTTGCGCATGCGTCGGGAGGAGTTATTTTCATCAAAATAGGGGAAAGGGGAAGAATGGAAGGGTGATGTTTACATTTTACTGAGCGTCATCTAACAAAGAACTCCGGAAATGCGCTCGTATGACTCATTGTCCGACACCCTTTTCCGGTGTAAAATCGTCCCAAAGTGGTAATCTCGGAATCGGTTGCTGAACAGTACTAACAATATTATACTGATGATTTTTGTAAAGAATGTTTGTTGTACTAAGAGAATATCATAAATTTTCTTAAAATTTTCATTCAATAAGGGCAAAACTGGAATTCACAATTTAGTTTTTCATTTCAAGCAAAAATGGTGATAAAAATTCAGAGGACGGTATTTTTTAACGGGAAGATCATTTATAGAAAAATATGGATTGCTCAACTGCGAGTCCGGATTTAGTTATCGCGAAATTCTGTCGATTCTTTCAGATTTTTCATTAATCGAAAGCAAAACCAATCCAGAAATCCATCTCGAGTTGAAATATTTCATTAAAATCCTATAAATAAGCATATTTCTAAATTTTCTAATATTATTTAAGTCTATTTTCTTTTTGTTTATTATCAATTAAGGCTGCATCGCTTACTATCAATTAATGCACATTAGCTTAATTTTTCTTTTCTTTAGAAAACTGACACTAAAGCATATTTTTACAACTAAGATAGTCGTGAGTGGGAAATGTTTAAGAAGCCCAGATGTTAACACAAGAAAAAATTAACACACACACACATATATATATATATATATATATATATAAATTACCATAGTGCTTTTGTATGCGCATGTTTTTTTCGGGGGGGGGGGATTAAACCATTCAGAAATTACAAATTCAATTTGGCACCTTGATGCAATTCTCAAAACATTTGCACTCATTAACAACCATGCATATTATCTCAAAGTTAAAAAAAAATATATATATAAACGTGCCCCACTATGCGCAGTTCGAAGAAAAATAAACGCCTACTCTTGCAGTAATCCCGGGTGAAGTTGACGATTATATGACCGAGGAGTTGGGAGGGGGTTCCCCAGGTACGGTGGGTCGAACATTCCGGGTTTAGTGCACCACCTGCCCGCACTGTTAACTTTGCAACAGGAGGCATCTCCGCACGCGCCAGGCAGCACGCCAGGTGTCGGTCGTCTGCTCCGACTAGGAATTTCATTTTTTCTTCTTCCATCAACCTCTCCTCCCCATTTCTTACAACACACGACGTCCACAAGTTTGTTGCCCCGGGCGCACATAAAGACGGTCCTCATGCGGCGAAAAACATCTGCGCCGAGCCAAGTTTTGCAGCCTCTCGAGAACGTGCTTCGATTTGTAAACAAACAAAGCAAGCACACTGGTATTAAAAAGTGTACTGTTGGTAAAAATTTTAGGAGTTAACACATTAAGGCGCTTTTAGATTATTTTAAATTTAAATTGAAAAAACAGCATGACTTTTTTTTGAGGATTTAGTAATGTATTAACCCTTTATAGGGACATGGTAAGTATACTTACCACCTAATTCATCAATTAATCACCTAATTTAAACGCACAAGATAAGCTATTTTAAAGTTCTCATATGTCCGTCCGCCATATAATTTCAGAACGTACAAACTTTAATGTTCGACGTTTGCAATTTTTTCAAGCACCTTCAGCTTCACTTTCCTCCTTACTTGATAACACGCCTCATGCTAACTTTTTTGCTTTTTTGAAGTCCATTAAGTTTTTTTCATTGATCTAATTTCTGGTTTCACTTTGCTGTGAGCTTTTTATCATGTCCCCCCACCATTGTTTTAATTCCCTTTTATACACGATCGCTTCCACTTTTGTTTGGCGCAGCATAGTCAAATCGATGGCTCTTGCGCCATAAAACACCTTTAACGTTCTCATAAAATTTTTCGTTGAAACGAAATCCTATACGTTCCAATTTCTTATCTCAGAGCGTGAAACAGAATCTTGCATTTTTAATTAATTAATGAAATTAATTAAAAAAATTAATGTCAACGAATAAGCCAAATGAATTTCTTTTCTTAAATTAATTTCAATCCCAAAGTTATTCCATCATACCATTAACGACCCTAGAAAGGATTATATAAGCAAGTAACTGGCATAACTAACAAAATGCATGTTGCTGTTACTGAGTAACCGGTAAATATCTTCCTTCAATTTATTTTAAATTATCTGTATTTAATAATTAATCAATCGATCGATAAAACACCCGATTTGGAGGAATTTTGTTTGAATTGCCGTCTTGTATATAATCCTCTTGAGATCCAAGGGTATAATTTTCGACCAATTTTCACAAAAATCGAGATTAATACTCGTGATTGAAGTATATAACCATATATATAATTAACTTATTAATTTATCTTAATTTAATAAATAAATTAATGTAATTAACAAATATAATTAATGATACATAATTTAATAGACAAGAGCATGGGACCAATCAAAGCATTGGAAAGCGGGATTTTAAAGGAAATAAACCTTTATTGTCAATAAAACACAAATATCCATTTAAATGGACGCGGGGTCTTAAGAGGTTATAGACTGACAGAGCCTTCTACAATAGCGAAATTATTATCGAAATAACAATCTGCACACTCATATAATTAGGGAATGATACGCATTTTAAATTAACGTTTACTCATCCGTAAAAATGTTCGAGAGAAAAAAGGTGAGGAAGTTCTCATAAATGCAGCAACACTAGATCACTTTCCAAGTTAAAACAAATTCATTTAAAATTTACCAGTAAGAAAAAAAAATGCATGAAGTTCCACTTTCAGGCGAAGTTGAACAAGGAAGGATGTAGCAAAAACAGCGAAGTGGTTTCGTAACATTGTTAAGCACCTTAATTCCTTTGACATTAGGCCATGGGTCATCGCTCATGCGATATACCACACCAAGCAAGAGAACAAAAATTCAACGATTGTGGTGCATCGTTCAGAAGTGGATCGAGTCACTGGCTCATTCATTACTTCCGATGAGGTTAAACACGATTTTTGAACCATCAAAATAAACAAAATGAGAAGAGGGGGGAAAATGACCAATTTGCCGCTTATTCAGTCTGATTTAAAGTTGTGTGGAAGAAATAAGTTTGAACTTAAAAATGTAGCAAGAACTTTTTTTTTTGAGATTTTAAAAATATGGTTCATAAAATTTAAAACTTGGTTGCGTCAAAAACTAGTATATTTGTGGCCAATTCCGATTCCCTTTTTACTGTATTAAAATATAATAACTTCTGAATAAATCTTAAAATTAGACAAAATTCGAAAAGTCAGGAGTGAAATAATTGGTCCTATTCAGTATTTTTACTGAAAAGCTTTAAGCAAAATGCATGAGAATTATAAAAAGTCAACACCAGTGGCGAATCCAGGGGGGTGGCTATCGCGCTGCCGGGCCCCCCCCCCCGAGCTAGACCAGAATTCTTTATTTTATTTAAAATCACTACAGCTGTTTTTTCTTAATCTCCCCTTTTAAAAAAGTGAAAACATTTCTTCCTGGTTTTTGACAGACTCGAAAGTTTTCCCACTTTTGTAGTCATTCCACTCGCATTTGCAGCGTTGACACGGTCAAAAACATGTTTCTGCTAATTATTTCATTGTGTTTTTTGTTAAATTATCGAAAGTTCTAAAGTATTCTTTATGATTCTTATTGTGACACGAGTCAAGTCTGTAAAGTTAAAGTGTTTTGGCTTACATAAGCCATAAGATTTGACATTCGTCACGTCGATACAAAACTTTTTATACCTCAGCCCTCCCAGATCCAAATCCTGGATTCGCCACTCGTCAACAGCACTCAAAATTATATGAAAAGTAAGTCTGCGACACAAAGGATTCTGCAATAGACATCGAATGAGAGATTAAGTTAGTTTAGTTATATTAACATCCCGTTTTGAAGGAACACGAGAGCTATTTTGGGACAGATCTCGAAATTTTGAACCGCGGTCAGATGACGAGGACGACACCTGAGCTGGCACCCCCTCTCCAAACTTCCGCCCCACATCCGCGGGCGGACCCCCCCCCCCACGTATGATTTAACATGCAACAAGCCCAATACACAACGGACCTTGGAATCGGGTTTCGAACCTGGAATCCTCCGGTTCCGAGGCCGAATGAGAGATGAAGAGAGGCATATAACTTTATGAAGTAAATTTCCAAAGCGAAGGAAAGCATAGATATAATCACTACAGCGCAGAAATATCGACTGATAGAAGTTTTTTCTTTCTTTTCTGTATAAAATGATTTCCCAATACCAATGATATTATACTCTTATGATTTCTAAACCTGAAAATGCTTTTTGCAAAGGAAGGATTTGAAGCACGATTTTTTAAAGAAAGAAAACATTTTGATCAGTGGCGAATCCAGAATTTGGGTCGGGGAGGGGGGGCGGGGCGGAGATCATAAAAATTTTGTATCGTCGTGACGAATGTCAAGACTCGTGGCTTACACAAACCAAAACACTTTAACTTTACAGACTTTATTCACCTGACAATAAGAATCATAAAGAACAGTACAATACTTTCGATAATTTTATAAAAAAATACAATGAAATAACTAAACAAAAAATATTTTCGACCGCGTCAACGCTACAAGTACAAGTGGAATGACTAGAAAAGCAGGAAAATTTTCGAGCCCGTCAAGCCAGAAAGCAATGTTGTCTAGTTTTTATTATTATTTTTTTAAAAAAGGAAATTAAGAACAAACAGTTGTAGTGATTTGGAATAAAATCAAGAGTTCTTTTTTAGCTCTTGGGGAGGGGGGCTGCTGCCCGATAGCCCCCTGCATTCGGCACTGATTTTGATACAACAATTCACACATTAAAATAATGTATGGCACAATAATCGAGAACAAGAGTTACACCAGTGATGATTAGTATTATGGAGCGCAAGAACTCTAAGGTCCAAAATCTCCGAAGCCCAATAGGTGTTCCCGTTAAACTTTGTTAAAAAAATGATTTAAACCTAAATATTTAATGCACCCGGAGAGAACAAGTGTTTAAGAAAATAAAGATGTCAAAAATATTAATTCACGGCCACTGAACAACAAACATTTTATTGATAGGACTGAAATAAGAAGAAATTTTAAACACAACATGTTTAATTGCTTTTCTTTATTCACTAATAATATTTTTCCTGATTTAAAAAAAATATGATCTAAGAATTAACAACAATACATAAAATAACTCTAAAGTAGGGCAAAATAATCCAGAACAAGAGTTTAAGCAAATAAAATCCTGGCTCACTGGAGCACATAACGCAACAAAACTTCCATTTACAGCAATTTTACAAGGGAATCAGAAGACATTTAAACGTAATACGTTCGCAGCTGTTGTTATTAACGATATTCTTTTCAAAGAATTCCAAATTAATCGCGTGTAAGACTGTTTGCGCAGTAAATAAAAATCTTTTCAACATGAACAAACTCAATAAAACATTGAACTTGCAGAATCATCCACCATCTTTCCAACATGCTTATTTTCCTTCTACTTTATTAACAAATTTTAGTAACTTAGACATAAACATTTTCAATGCGAAACAACTTACTAAGTGTTTTTAAAGGAAAACAAACACAAATTTTTACAAAAAAAGCTATTCCAGCAAGATCCGCCATCAAACCCGGAAACTTCGCAGCGCGAGCAGGCTGAAACATCAACAAACCTTGCATCGAGAATATAACCTGAAGACAAGTAAAAACCATCGAAACGACCTTCAGCTGAGGCAGCTGCTTCTGTCGAAGCCGAACTCGAGGCTCGGGAGAAACCAGGTTGCTGGTAATGGACGAGGTGAAAAAAAATCGAACTTCTGGCTTCACGATTCCATTGATTAAGGGGCAACAGGTAAGGGGAAGATGAAAGAAAAATGAAAGAGCAGATGTTTGAAAGATGGGGAATGCGAAGAATAGCATAAGAAAAGGGCAGGCTCATAAAAGATTCTGCCACGCGACCTCTCAGTGCAGAAGCATTCATAGAAAATGACTCGGGTAGGTTACAATAGCGTTAGCTAACCTGAATATTTTTTTTATAAAAACACATGCGAATTTCACCTGGTTTGTTTACTGTATTTTCGTATGCAATCATACACACCTTAGTGCATAAGGGAAGGTGTAATTTTTTCACTGCAATCAGGAAAGCTATATTGATACATTAAAAATCGTAACCGTTTATAGATGAGTATTGGTACGCTATGCAACTAAATATAAAAGGAGAAAATAAAAGGAAATATAAAAGTTTGCAATACCTTGCAAGTTTAACGTCACTTTACATACTTTTTTGATGAATTAAATAACAAATGAAAGACTTATGAAAATTAACAAAACTAAAGACATCTTTTTTAGTATAGTAACAGCTTAATATAATTTTTGCAACCAACTATTTAAGAGATGCTACATGCTTGTATTGAACTCTTATTATTTTATTATGGATAGAGGAAAATACCATTAATTTGTATTTAATCATATCATAAAAATAAACAAGATTTCTTTTTGAAGTGACCAATAACTAGATTTCTGCCGTGATAACCGAAAGACTACGAAATACACTAAGTTTTCAGCATTTAAAACAAAGATAATCGTTATATCCGTCATTGTTCCACAATATATATATATATATACTATTAATATGATTAATAATAAAAACTTTTTAAAGCTTAAAACTGCACATTTCTGCGGGTTTTTTTTTCCTCGAAAGTTTTCAAAACAAGACGATTTACAGAAGAACATCACAAGTAAAGTGAAAGCCTGTGTATTTCCTGCATCGTCATAATAACAGACGAGTAATGAGTTTTGGCTCGCATTCAAAACCAATTTTTAGCCTCAACAACAAACGAGTATAAGCTGCAAAGCCTGGAGTTATGGACTCGAGGAAATTGAGAAAAATGGAGCACGATTCTGCTAGTTCGCGTAAATAGTCTATTCTTAGACAAAGAAGCAGGTGGAAAGATGAACCGCTTTCGGTTCTCGGCATCTGTGAGGTAACGTATAATATTGCAGAAGTCGAAATTTCAACAGCACCTGCTGTGATCTTCAACAGGTGAAACAGAAGGACCAGTAAATGTACATTACGTGCAATAATTAGCGCAAGACAGTATTAGGTAAGAATCATATGTACTTTGGAACAGCGAAGTTAATTGTTCATTCACAATTACCATTTTTGCGATCGTATTTACCATTTCTGAGACACTTGAACACCAAAGCAAGCACGACTTAGATTGTGTCAACCAGAATATCAGCTGCTTGCACACCAAATACGATTGCAACGTGTTTAAGGACCACGATGATTTGTTGGATTTCATGGCAGAAGGATGTCGCTGCTTCGTAAGATTTAAAGGCAAACCACATCTTTCTCTTTGCTACTTTCATGCATGAGCTTAAACAATCATGGTATTCTGAACGTTTATTTAATATACGTCAAAGTCTTTCGGTAAGCATCGTCTACTTAAGATATTTGGACAACAGGCCGCATTTCGACATTGGGAGATACAACATTCAACATGTTTGTCCACGAACCATTTTTTTTTTTTTAAACTGTGAACACATTTCATGACTTAATCATATTCTTTAGCGATAAATATCAAGCTTAAAGGAAGCATGTTCACAACTAATCTGTTTTTCGAAATTTAACAGGTAAAAATCTTCCGATTTAATTTGTTGTCTTATGACTAATTTGTTAAAGGCCATGGTCCAGTGAACAGAAATCGGAAACTCTGTCTTAATAAAAAGTACAGAATCATCACATGATTCATTACCTTTGCGTCTGGACACCTATCTTTTCTGTGAAATGAACTTCCAAAGTAAGCAATTATACGAATAAAACATACGCAGATTTTATTAAATATATGGGTATAACAGTAAATTTTATTTCGAATTTTTGCATAAGAACCACACTAAATGCTAGACATTAAACAGCTACAAACGCAAATAATTTCTTTCACAATCACCTGTTGATTCAAAAGGGGAAATCAATAATCGAAAAGGATAAACTCGGGTCCAAAAAAATTATAAACAATTAAATTTTGCAACAACAATTCAATTCCTGTTAACAATTTATGGATAAAGCAGAGGCTGACTATAGCAAATAAAGTTACTTGAACTATTCAAGGTAACCCTTAGAACGGAATTCCTTCGGACAGATTCTTGATCGGGATCTCAAACCTGAAAGTTTCAAGAATGTACATCCCACAGTCATAAGCCACTGACCGAACAGAAGGACGACATACTACAAGGACGAGGGATGCTACTTGAACGATAGGATGCATCCGTAAACAAAGTCGCGCTTCAGAGATGACGCCGATTTTGATGTTTATTTCTTCTGTCAAGGATGAGTTATGTTGAACCACCCCAATTCACAGGCGGACGCTATGGTTACATTGAGATATCTAAGGCACTGAAAACAGATAAGCGAGATAAGAAAGAAAATGAAAAGTATTTTCTTAGTTTAATCTTGGGACAAGGTTTGCTTACAACCAAATTGGTCTGGGGGTGGGTATTGAAATTACAATGGGCGCGATTTCGATAACGTTATCTTTTCAATGTCAGGTATGAAATATGATCAGGGAGAATTTTCATTTGAAAGAAGAGAGGTTAAAAAATAGCCGGAATATTTTCCGAAAATTCATACACTTCAATTTTTTTTTTCATTGATTTTGAAATTTATCCGATATGGAATGAAAATTTTATCGCAACTGTTATTTGTCACAACTTCAAAACGAGTATTGTAATGTCTACAAGAATGAGTGTTAAAAGTTTCAACTACGCAATGAAGTTGTGGGCTTTATATTTTTGTTCATTTGCATACCTGATATCTAAAATGTAGCAATTTATATATATATATATAACATGTGACTTTTTCATGATTTATCAACTGCCCATCAGGGCTTTCTTAATCATGGGTGGGTAGTTGATTGCTGGGAACAAAAAACTGGCTATATTCCATTCTAGCAACAGTTTAAGAGGAAACAAATCCATATTAATGCAAATTATCTAACTGAAATTCACCTAATGAATATATTGATTACTAATTAATATGTGTTCTTTCTATATATATTTGATTACAAAAAAGAAAATACAGAAGAATTAAACAATAGTGATAACAATATACCTTTTGCGCGCAACGCAGCAGCATCCAGTGATTGCATCAACAATATTGTCTATAATCAACTAATCAATTAAGATAGAATCAAACTAGAAAATCATGCTTCAATAAAAATTATAATACATTAATATTAAACAAATAAAATGGAAAAAAATGGAAGAGAACTCGAATGGCGAACTTTTTCAAAGTGCCACTTCGCCATCGGGGTTCTAATATGGATAAATTTTCGGTCAAGGGGAATGAATAAATAGTCAAAAAATATTCCCTCTGTGTGTATATATATATTTCTTATTTTACAAAGCTTTTGCAAATTTGGGACTGAGAGTCGGTAGAATTTAAAAACCCTACTGCAATAAAACAGAAAAGGCAAATAGTAATAACATGAACGACTGAAGCTAATCGAATGAAAACGGATTTATATCTAGAGAAACACTTTTAAATATGCTGAAAAGTTTAAATTGAAAGCAGATGAAACTAATTTTTGATCATTACTGAGCAAAAAGCTAATTCTTGCTGCATTCCCCAGATTTTCTGTCGTATATTCGACGGATTTTAATCTGAAAATACAATATGCATGCTTAAAATACACCGTTTTACTTCAGATAAATTAAAATAAAATCTAACAGTGCCTGTTTTGGAATTCTAAAAGCAAACAAAAGTCAACTTAAAATACATCTTTTTTAAACAAACAAATCTTACCTATTTCAGATTGAAACTTGGAAAGACTAAGATGGCAAGAAGAATGAAAACTGCAGTGGAGAGAGGAACTGACAATGAGACGAAAACGACACTTAGCCTTGAAATTCTTTTTCCCAAATACCCACAACGAGGAGTGGCCATTCCTTAATACAATGTTTCCAACTCGCCATTACCTTTCACATTTATTTTCAAGCTACCAGGTCATTCAGGCGAAGGATCAAATCCTCTCCTCGAAGCTTTTCAATCAAATTAACCACAAAACTTCCCTGACCTTTACAACGCAAAACCTTGGAAAGCTCGCTTCCCTTATATCAGTCATAGAATCTATTGCCAACACTCTAGCAAGCCGTTACATCAAATTTTTCTGGAAAACTCAACGGGGGATTGTAAAAGGTAAAGGATGTGGACAAGGACTAAAAAACAGGGGCGGAGAAGAGCACAAAAAAGGAATACTTTGTTATTTTATAACAGGTAAAGAATGCGGGGGCCATCCATTGTTATGGTATTTGTGGTCAAATTTGTAGCTGTGATAATGATGTGGTTTTTCCACCCCCAAAATACAAAGCAGATATTTTTGCACGCACTTTTAAATTCTTGGGTTCCAGTGGCGCAACTATGTTGCATGCAACATGGTACTGGATCAAGCCTTTTAAGGTTTCATGTGAACCTCGATTTATTGTATTTTTAATTCACACAAGTTTCAACAAATAAAAATTTACTAACGGCAAAACAGCTTTGCTTCAATTCTTAGGAAAACTAAATCAATATAAAAAGACTAAACCGAGTTCAATATAATGTACAGAAAACAGATAAATTTTGCTATATTTTACGAGAATTTACAAACTTGAATGGTTTTAAAACGTTCGATTGAGGTTTTCTAAAACTTTTGTTGCGATCTCATATCCACCCGAAAAACTTCAAGATTTCATTTAAACAAAGGAAAAATAATATATGAAAAACAAGCATTTGAAAAAAATCAATAAATAAACTATAATAAAACAGAAAATTATTAATTTAATAGCTGTTTCGCAAATTTTAATGTTTTTAAAAAAATTGAGATTCCATTATTATTTTTGCTGACTAGAAAAATCTGACAATTCAAAGTTTCTTTAGTCGTTAAGCCGATTTTCGTGTCTCTGCCAGGGATTGAAAAAGTAAATGTAAATGTATATGTAATATATAGATTATACTTAGATTTGCAAAACAGTGACGATTATGCAATAAGAGATACTTGGACAGCGCTTGATAATCGACCAACGTACCAAAATTTAGCGCCTTTGAACAAATAAACATTTTTCTCTTTACATATAAAAAAATTACTTTTCTATATTAAGTATGTAAATATCTTGGCGTAATATCCATAAACCGAGAGAAACCAGTTATTGATGCTTCTATACAACATCAAACAGATGCAACTGAAATTTTCACTAGTACTGTCCTACCGCCAGGAGAAAAACCCTGAACAGGGTTGCCTCACGTAGACGAGTCGAAGAAAGGAGAGGGAAACGGCTATAAAATCAGACGCAACATTTGGCAAAGTAAGCGCTCTTCGTTATGCGAGAATTCGCTTTCGACCGAAGTACAAAGCGAAATAAGACTTCCGCCGGTTCTATCTGCGCCAAACGAAATTGAGCTCTTTTCTTCACCTCTAAAATGCAGTGGAATAATCCCGTTTCCATAACGACCGCCACTGGGATGTTTAGTGTCTAGGGTTTTTCTCGTGGCGGTAAGACAGTACACGGACGGAGCACCTTGAAATATTTGCTACGACAATCAAGCGTTTAAAAGGATAATCAATACAAAAGTAATCCCAGCGCGGCAATTTATAACCACATTTTATGTATGGCAGAAAATATTTATTTTATCAATACTAAAAGCAATAATTCTACCTCAGTTTCCCCATTGTCCAATTTAGTCAATCACAATCGCTAAGTAAACACTGAAAAACTGCAAATGGTTGTTTACGTTGCATACCCATACAAATAACTAAGATGATTCAAGTTTAAAACTAATAATTTCAAAAATTTACTTTCAACACTACAGTAAATCACAGCCATCGACTAGGCTTTAAAAGGTCTATTTCCAACAAGTGGTAATTCACTATCATTAGCCATCTACAAGTGGTATGTTTGCCGACACGCAACATTTGCGCGAAACTCCCACTCCTGTCGAAACTTGGAAAGACTTCATGAAATCTGCGCTGGGTACTGAACCACATCTAATCTCTAAATTAGACTTAAGAAGCTTTGAGCAACGTAATAAGAGCCATAGTTACCAGAATTCTTTAGCAAAGTTAAGTCCACTGTGAGAAAGTTTGGAAATTAGAAGCTATCGGAACATCGTGACGTGGGTATTGTTTTTACTTCAGAAGAAATGACACAGTTCTCACAACCTTGAAATGGCTGGTGAAGATACCGAATATAGCTACGGCAAGACGAAAGATGACAACGCACAATGTGCAGATGACAAACACGCAAGCTAAAAGCTGGGCAAAAGAATTCTATCATGTTATCGTCTCTTTATGCACGTGTTTCCAAAACAGTTTTGAACGCGAATTTCAGAAATTTGATTTGGACAGTTTCCAGGGATTAAAGATTTTGCAATAGAAGTTACAAATCGAAATAAAAGGATCGCTTTTATGCTAGTTTTTGCTTATATAGAACACTGAGAAAAAATTACATCGTTTGACGAAATTGAATACACCTTTTTTTTTACCCTATTTCAGTGTTGTAATTCATTTGTTCGATAGCAGTATGATGAAAATATGAGAACTAACTGGTATAAACACAACTGGCTCAGAAAGGGCTGTACGAGATTGAACGCATATTAAAAAATGAAACTTTCAGCTTTAAAATGGAAGCATTTTGTTACATTTTCAAATATCAAGGGGGAAAAAATAGAGAAGTCTTTACATATGCTTCCATATTTAAATATCTTCCGCCCAATCGCCAGCATAGTGGAAATTTTGTTACATCACAAACTAAAAGGCAACAAATATTTAATGGTTTTGCAAAAATTTGGATTCGATTCGAGTAGTTGCACCTAACCAAGTTTAACCAGTTTCATTAGTTTAACGATGAATTTGTCACAGCAAACAGAAACTGCTAAATTCGGATTTATATGAAGAAAGAAAAAAATGGTTGTAACGATTTTAATTTCCACCCACACGCAGCGAGACAAAAATAGGTTATCATTACTATTATTATACATTTGCATGTTTTCCCCAGACGTTTAATGCCAACCTGTCTAAAGATTGTTTCACGTTTCACATTCCGAAGTGTCACGCGACTGATTTTGATAGTTTCCTAATTCATTTTGATTAGATAAGAACTGGTGTTATTAAAACAGAATCGATTAAGAAAAGATAAGGACAAAAATTCCTTTCCGTTAGAAAACGCGACTAAAAAGAATATTCTCTTTACAATCAAAGTCTTTCGCAAAACTGCAATTCCTATCAACTTAATGAAGCAATCAACGGCAGTTCATTTTTGTAACATACATTTATAAGCAAAACTTTGCAACTTACAGCATGTTGTCAGTTACAATTCCTCAAAATACCACGTATTATTTGATTTACGTTGAAAATAGGGTAAAAGAACTTTGAAGGTGAGAATGTTATCGTTCAAAGGATGCTGGAACAGTTCAAGGAACGAATTATTTTCCGGTGGAACTTCGAATTCAGGATGAGCCCCAATTATTGATGCCAATGTCAAATGTCGAGAAACGGAGACAAAAACAGTTCTGAACTGTCACTGGCCAGCCTTGATCCACATATTCCATCGAAGAGCAGCGTCATTTCAGTTTCAGTAAAATATGTGCGGAGTCGTAAGACAGAAATGTCAGTAGCAAACGATAAACAATGTACAAACCGTAGTATAACTCGCAACAGTTTTATAATGAAGCTGATTTATGGGAAGAGGCGAAAGTATGTCGCGTAGTAAAGCCGTCATCTTCACAGCAAACGGAAACTGCCATTTGGGCTTATTTGCTGGCAAAATAAAGCGAGAATGAAGGATAAATAAAATTGATAATCTAAATACACAAAAACGCATAGAACAAAAATCATAAGAACTTAACATGGTTTTCACAAAATATTTCAGCAATTCGAAACATCAATACAAATTGTAACATATCATTGCGCAATAATGAATAATTGTATTACTTATATTTGATATTTTTCAGAATTGATTTTGAATAATAAATTAATTTAGTTAAAAATATATCTAGTGCATTATTTTGTTAACATACGTTAGGAAAAGTTTGATAAAGAAATTATACATAATTTTTAAAAAATTAGAATTCAAAATTTTTAAAATTATTTTTCCTCTATTCCTTACACTCATTTAACCCATCCTCTGGAAAACAAATGTGGTTGAAAAATTAAAAGTCACGCAGCAAGGAGTAAAGAACGATTTTTAAAGCTCTGAAAAATTCAAAGTTAATAAAATATTTTAATTGGATAAGTAATTAAAATATTTTCTCTTATCTAGCGTATCAACATGTAATAATATTATAAGATCCGCTATTCGTATTAGAATTTACGTGATTATGTATTTAACTTGCATGAAGATTCGTTTTAATTTCTTCTAAGTTATCAGATTGGAAATTTAATAATTATATATCAACTTTTCTTGCGACATGTTTTTTTTTTATATATATATAACTGAGTTCTAAAGCGTTATCTCAACTGCAATTACAGATTTGCCTTGAAAGAGAAAAACTACACAAATTCAATAAAGAAAAGGTCATATTATCAAGAGATCAAAATGTAAATAAACCTTCATTTAATTTGCTATCGTTAAAAAAAAAAAAGTTTTTTTAATCTTTTTTCTTATCAAAAATCAGACACTGTCAAATAAACATTCAGATGCCTGTATTTAAAACAATGAAATCTTAAGATTAAACTTATATTCCTTTCACTGGCTAATAGCATATTATCAAATACGTTATCGTTTAAAAGCCAGTTGGTATTTATAGATTTTATCTTTTTATCATAGAAAAAGGATAATAATTTTTTAAAAAATGGCATCACATGTGTGTTTACTGTGCACAATTTTCTAGACGATTGATACAAATAATGATGCATTTATCTCTAGCAAGACAGCTGACACAGATAGCCTTGGCATACAAAATAACAGAAGTTCAATTATAGTTCCTGCAGCAAGTGAAATTTCAGACGATTTCATTCTTTGTCTTTCTGAGTCAAATATACAGTGACGGTTGCAGTTAAAGCAAGGGGAAAAAATGAATCTGGTAATCACGCGAGACTAATGAAAGAAGTTCTTTTGAGGGTTCTTATCTAGTGCCAGACACACAAAGAAGCATCCGGGTTCTTCGGTTCCTTCTGCAGATGCAATTTCTTTTGGAGCTTAGATGGAAGCTTCTTTTAGTCATTTGAAGAGAAAAAAAAAAAAATAGCCCGATGCGACTATAAATATAAAATTATTAATTTAAAATGGAACATTTTTTTCTTTCTTTCTCATCCGGTCGAAATTCAATATCTGAATGAAAAAGTCCCTTTATGCTTTCTGAACAAAAACAAATCCTGAAATGAATATTAGTTTTTCTTTATTTGAAAAGCACTTCTTTTAAATTCAATATCTGACCTGGACACAGTTAATTAAATTTGCAAATTAGCTTTTAGATGCATTTTTTAAATTCTCTCTTCCTCTTCAAAAAATGTCTGCAATTCTATAAATCTATTTACTGTTATACTGTTCTATTTATAAAACAAATTATATAATACCACATAAATCAAAATTAGGAATACTCGAAAAATAAAATTAACTTAAAATTTCAGCTTTTTAAATTAAAATTAAGAACCTTTTCACTCGAAGGGAAAATTAATACATTTATTATAAGTAAATTTTTTAATTATATAATTAGAAATTTAAAAAAAAGAGAAAAATATTAGATATGCAAAATATACATTGAGCATTTAGGATTAATTTCATTAACTTGCAATATGTAGTTTTACAGGCGTTTTAATTGTACGAGTCTAACAGCTAAGTTCTTTCCATTTTTAAACAGAAAACTCGAATTCTTGTTCTCGTGATACACTTCAATTCTGCAGCAAGAATTTAATTTTCGTAACCTTTGTGTAGCTTGGAGGGGGATAGGGCATAGAAACATGCAAAGACAACGGATAATTAGATGCTAGATGACACGAGAAGTTAGGTTTGTCATGTGGATTAACTGCATGGTCTCCAGGAAAGCAACAGGGAAAAAAATAGCAAATACAAAGTTATCAACATAAACAGTTCTTCAAAAATTTTGTAAGAGAAAAATATAGACAACGCATGCTTGCAAAGCAGGAATGATATCATTTTTTTATTCATTTTGTGATATCAAAAATCATTAAAACATGAAACAGTGAATTGGCGACTGATATTAATCAGCAAAGCAACAGATTTCTCAAGACCAACAGATTGCATCTTATTAAATTTAATCAAAAATAACTTCGAAGCTTTTAACCTCAAATGAGCAGAAAACTAGGGCAACAAATGCCTCAAGAGTTAATTATTTAATAAAAATTGTACAGATCTGGTTCATCAACATTCATCGCAAAACTGACATGCATTAACTCATTACAAACAGATTCTACCGACAGATCAAAAGAGTTGATAAGCTTAAAAACTGAACACACAATTAAAACATTCCACTGCACGAACAAGCAACATTTAATTTAGAACAACGTATGATAACAACGACACAAACGACAAAGAGAATAAATAATCCACAACCGAATTACGCGCACAACTATGTGACCTGGTCAAGTAGCTACAACAGTAATTACCGAAAAAATCAAAATGATTTCCGCCTATATCTTAAGCCCTCTTTTTCACTACATCGTAAAGTTTTAGTTTCTCTTTGGCAACGCATTAATCCTAATAAAGCATGACACACATTAACGAGATATGCAGCACTAAAGGCACAACAGTTAAGTGACAAGTTACTTCATAAATAATTGAATTACAGCTTTTATTGTGAGGGAGACAATAGCGGTTACTCTGATGTCTCAAAAACAACGGTTGCTGAGCATGATTGATTACGGGGTATAATTCAAGGATTAATGGGATTGAAGGAGCAATAAATCATCACGAATTAAGGAATAATTGAAAGTTACCCGTCGTTCTTTATGGGATTTTTTATCCCTAAAATCAGAGCATCTCTGGCTGAAGGCGGGTTCAAAGTTAAATCTCACTTTTTCCGAAGAAAACAGAAAAAGCCCAAGAAAGAAAAGGTATACTCACTCAATCAGTCACTTTAAAAACAAATATAGTGAGTAAATATTTCAGAAGGGAATAATTTGACCCAAAAATAAAATACGATATTAACAACATTTCTTTTACGGTCAGGTAATCTTCGAGGTTCAATTTTTCGCATATATACAGCTTTTTTTTAAAAAAATAATGATCCTTTACACTTGTCAAGTACTGTTTGATCAAATTCGCTAGTCTTAAATTCAGAAATCTATATTTGTAAGCAGTACGTACTTTGAATATCGCTACTGTCATCAGTTTTCTTTTACCGTTATTTCGATATGTGAGCACGCTACTTTTCAATTGTTCTGGGTGGGCTCATAAACTTAATTTAGTCATTCTTCCGTTTTGATTGAAAACATTTTTAATACAAAAAAAAAAAAAAACTTTAGGTTTGAACACGTTTTTCTTCTGAGGCAGTTGAATCAAAATAAGCAAAACTGTTTCAAAATTACTTAAAAAGCGCAATCTTGAACTAAACGTAGCGATGGAGAAACAAATGCTATTTTATGAATTTCGGACTCTGTATTATACCAAAGAAGGGAATATGGCGGCCTTCCTATCAGAGTGCCATTTTCTTTTTCTCTTGACCGAATTGGATCGGCAATTTTTCTCGCCCGTCTCTTGATGGCAATTTTTTGTTTTTTAAGGCAGCTTGAAACGTAGGCTGTTTTATTTTTGTGATACTCTTGAATTAATAATTTTTAAACCCGGCACAAGCCAGGAACTCGGTTCTGGAGCATACGTCGGAGATAAAATCTTCATCCTATTGTACCAAAGTTTCAGCCCTTTGCTATGCAAAGCTGAACAAATATCAATCTATTGTACAACAGGCTATTTATAATGAAATAATTTGTTTTGAAAATTTGCAGCATTAAAATGTTTTCTGTAATGTTTTGTGAAAGCAGACTTATCTCAATATATTATTTTGGAATTGGTTTCCAATTGTATAACTGTGCCCCACTGTTCTCAGTTCATTTATGCCCAAAGTCATTATTAAATGGATTTTAAATCTATCAGAATAAAATACTAAACAATAAACTGGCTTTTGAAGATAAGGAGAGGGGTGTTGTGTTAGGACGGAAGATCCTTACAAAGAAAGGAAAGTCATCTCACTAATTCAATGCAAAATGATCAGATTGCCAAATGTTACAGACAAGAATCACGAGTTAGGGCAAAAGATAAGAAAAGGAAAATTTGTGTCTTCCGATTGCTTGATAAGATGTTTTGTTTGTGGTAAAATGCCAATGCAACAATCAGCGAACTTATCAGGATCTTGGAATATATGCAAAATAAAAACATTGACGGTTAAGGCATGTGACTTTGGACTAACCCTTTGCAGACCTTCGGTGTTTTTCCGATAACGACTCATTGTTACAAGACTACCAATGAAGTTTTAACTGACAAGAAAACTTTATGCAGTGTAGAAACTAAGGGGCTTTCTAACGCACAAAATCAAGTTGGCGACAACTGTTGCATAGAAAAGGGGGGGGGGGCCCAAAGTTGGATCATCAAGGGAGTGGGTGGGGCTGACTTAAGTCGCTACCGAAGTCATTAATTGCAGGTGTGTCAAGGACTTTGAAAACATTTTCTGTGGCTGAACGTTAAATCCTTCTAAATGTCACAGACAGCTGGCGTAATAGATTGTTCAGATATTAGAGTACTACATATCATTACAAAATCTATTTCAAAAGCAATGCTCCATAATCAAAATTCATTATGAAGTACATCAATTATACCATCAAATACTCAAATACATTTTCTAGAAAAAGCCGTAAATCACCATGATCTATCAGTAAGTAAAAGTTACTATTACAGAGAGAAAAAAACCATTGAAAAATCATAAATGGGCAAGATAGCATCATTGCCATCAGTCAACTAATATCTAATTCAAGCAGGGCATGATGTAGCAAGATATTATACAATATTGCGAGATATTTTGAACACTGAATACAATTTCTTTATGGTACTGTGGATGGTAAGAAAATAAATAATTTTAATTTGCTATTGATCGCAAAATTGACGCCTAATATATGAATAAATTTATTTCCTATTTGGTCCACAATTATAATCAAATATTTAAGGATAAGCAAAACCAAGAATTGATCCAAATTGCCAAAAATTATCAAAACCTCACTCAAAACATACTAATTAAGTTCAAAATAACTATTGACAAGATAAATAGGATTGCACGGTACAAAATATCAAAAGCATTGGCATTAACATTTGGAAAAACGATTTACAATAAGTGGATCTTTAAATTCGTGGTTATGAGCAGGAGACGAGAGACATGAATGAGAAAACTAACACAGGAAGTAAATAAATGTATTTGAGTGACATTTAATTTCGCTTTAATGTGGGCAGAGAATTTCGAAGGAGTACATTTTGAATGCCACAAGGCAGAAGAATTCAAGAAATAATGAAATTCTCGAATAGGGCATTGGGACGACAGTCATCGCTGACTTCAGAAAGAGGCCACGGACGGAGGAGGACGCTCGAAATTCCATTTACAGGGTCATTCCAGAATGAACAAGTAGTTAAAAACGACGAGAAACGCATTCCATCCCTTTTCTTAAGAAAAGACATTCATTCCACAATCTGCTTCGATCGCCGGAGCGTAAAAATGGAGCCATTTCCATTTTATCTGATAACGTGGGATTCACGAAAATGGAAGCAGTTTAAAATTCAATTCAGAATTCAACGTTCTCCGAGAATGGAACGAGATTAACGTCAATGGAAGATATCATTGCGTCAGTTCTCATTAAAGATGGGTTATTTTATTTATCTTCGAGTTTAGAGGTTTAACGTTTGAAGTTATCTTTTGGTCACTTGCCTTACGTGTTGGATAGAGTGGTATTAAAAAATATAAAGAATAAAATTTTACGTCCATTTTATCAGGTAATTTAACAACTTGATATCTTAAATGTGTTCTTGTTATCTTTGTACGCGAACAGGTGTTGCATGTCGCAAGATTCCATTACGTTAATAACTTTGGGAAAAACCAAAAAGAAATAAGACCGAATTTTACTTAAAATCAATACCATAAGCTAGGTTTTGAAATAATTCTTTGGGCAATCTTCTTATATAAAGGTGATTAAGACAGGTAGAATTACAAAATACGAGGTTGATCTTACACGTGTAAATGCCATGACCTCCATAAAGGATAACGAATAAGTTAATACCTGAAGACGAAATGTTAATGTGACAGAATTAATAAATGTCTGTGACATTTTTTTAATTCATGTATTCAATTTATGCTAAGTTACAAATTATTTTATGTGGTCAAGGTTGTGTACTGTGTATTAACAAATGTATACCTATCTATTGTATAGCAACGAATTCGGAAACCTTAAGCGTTTTTGCGCATGCGCCGGGCGGAGTTATTTTCATCAAAATAAGGTGGAAGTGAAGAATGGGAGGGTGATGTTTGCATTTTACTGAGCGTGATCTAACAAAGAACTCCGGAATATACGATTCATTGCCTGACACCCCTTTCCAGTGTAAAATCGTCTAAAAGTGGTAGTCTGAATCCGTGGTCAGACTATAATTACAATTTTTTAAAATTTGATATATTACAATTAACAAATTTCGGGAATATTTAATAAAAGCCATACAGTCCAATATTATTTAAACTTAAAAATTAATGAATGTGTCATCAAAAAAGCTCTGTAGAGGAAATGAGGTATTAACATGTTTTTCTTCCTCTATTGTTCGTTTCTTGCTGATTAATCACACGTGGAAAACATTTCATCAAATATCGAAAAGAAAAATTTTAAAAGAAGCTAATGACAATAAACACAAATGAAAATCAGCAACAGGATATGGCAGAATAAGGCAACAATGATTATATACAATTTCGTATAGTTTTTCTGATTTAGGAAACAACCTACAACGAATCAAATGATAGCTTTAACTAATAACCTGCATTCGCTTACACAAGGAAGGAAAATACACATTAATATTACAAAACCATAATAACCAAATAAGCATATTCAACGAGTTCAGTTTAAAGTATTTAATCGCAACTGAAAATAATAAATCTTATCAGTTTATACACAACGCGATAATGGCAGAAAAACTGGTTTAAATTTCAAAAAAACGGAATGATTTTGAAACAGTAATTATTTACCTTTTTGATGAATAAATATCTCGCTAAATAAACGTTTTTTAAAGCCTCGATCAGCTATTGCATATTTTCAGAAATAACCACCCGCTTTTCACCAAAATGCAAATAAATAAAAATCATATTTTAATCACTTGGTAGTTTAAAGTAGATAATGAAACTAATATTCAAAGATACTATACATCATTCGAGATAGAAATTAAGAATGTGTTAATAAACGAAGATTAGCAAAATCGCGCAAACCAAGAAGTTCTATACCCTTAGAAATAGCTATTCACACTTAAAAATGTTAGTATTAACAAATAATAAAATAAGATCAACAAAACACAAACAATAATAAATACTCACTTGAAAAAAAGGACACAAGAAGTTTTATGTGTTCTTTTCCACAATCCAGAATCAATAGATGTCCATCGTACACACAAACAAATGCCCAGTATATTAACACTTTCTTAGAAAATAGTAACAGAAAAAAAATCTGTCAAAGAAGCCACAATAAAGTACATGAAAAGTCTGTCCACCTCAAGTTCTGCAACTGTTACACTTCCACATCAAAGACAGTATCCAAAGACAAAAAAAGTATGAAAAAATCTAACAACGGCACTAGCGTGAGGCTAACAAGAAAAAATTACGCAATGAAATCCAATATCGTAACCATTTCCACCAACAGTGTTTGAAGTAGGCGTAAAAGAAAACGAAACCCGAATCGCTACTGCTGAAGAGATTTCGCCTACGTGAAAACTCCGCGGCGATATGGACAATGTTGACAGCTTTCACCTACTTCACACTGCACGATGTTTGCAGAAAAGACCGGTACCAAAGCTCGAGCATGATGCAACAACTCGATGTTGTTTACAGTGGAAATCGGAACGGGTAAAATGGGACTGTAATTAGCGGTGGATTCGACGCTGAATTAATATCTTTCTTGTTAGCTATTCCATAGCCTGGAGCGAGGGAAAATTAGACGCTGATTAGACAAAACGGCGTTCGACTTTATGAGGAAGAAGTAAAAATAAATGAATTAATTATTATTCATTCAAGATGTCTATTGAAAAAAAAAAAAACATTTAAAATAATAATTACAGTCGGATTAGTGTCTTTTTTGTAGGGCATGAGTTATAAAACTAAGAATAAAATCTGCACAGAAAACTCGTTATATAGTATTTCTGTATACTTTTTTATTTAAATAAAGGAAAATTCTTTTAAGATATCAGGAAGTATTTAGTCTGCTACATAAAGAAAAGAAAGACAATACCACTTTCCAAATTTAAGCTTGAATTAAAATAGAGGAAATAAGTGAATGTTTTGAACATCGCATGGATACTAGATGTTAAAAGATGGAATATTAAATAAATGGATCTAGATTTCAAAACATGGACAGTAACTTTCAATTAAACCAGACAAGTCGTTCTGTATATTTTACTACGTTTCCTTTTACTTCGATTACAATTAGTATTGCAGAGATACTTATATATCTACAAAATTATAGAGAAAAAGGAAGTATATATACCAACTAAATAGTATCAGATTAATTAAATTTGTATTTTTGCAATACATTACATTTTTTTTGTCGTAGAATTCTTGCCTACAGAGGTGCTGTACAAAATTCAAATTTAACAAAATATTTGTAAAACGATCAGCACTGGCGCATCATCCCCATAGATTAATTTTTAGCAGTAGCAGCAAATAAATAATTTAGTACTATTCTCAAAAATAATTCATATATATTGTTTAGCAACGGATTCGGAAACCCTCCGCGCTTTTGCGCATGCGCCGGGCGGAGTAATTTTCATCAAAATAGGGAAAAAGTGATGTTTACAATTTACAGAGCGTGATCTAATAAGGAACTCCGGAAATGCGCTCATATGACTTATTGCCTGATACCCCTTTCCGGTGTAAAATCGTCCAAAAGTGGTAGTCTCGGAATCCGTTGATGAACAGTATGTCGGTGATATCTTTGTCCTTTTTAATTCAAAAAGGGAAGAGGAGAGGGAACCGCAAAAATGAAACATTTTATGCATTTCCGAAAGGTAAAGTTACGGCAGATGTCAATGAAGATGGTTGAAACTTACGCTATTTACTGAATTATAGTTGCTTTTTTTTTTGTTCCGATAAAAGTTTTACGACACTACAACTACTGTTGCCTTTTTGATGCTGAGTCTGGCGCAGCATCAAAAGGTACAAACATAGCAATAAAATGATATAATAAAAAGCTAATATATGACTATACTACACTTTGATCTTAGATGATAGGCTAACACGCGATGTATATGACTACTACAGAACAAACCTGTTTAATCTGTTTCATAGGACTAGTGTAATCCGTGAATTCAAAAATTTCATTTAACTTAATTTCAAAATCTCATTTAAAAAATCTAAGAAAGGAAAAAGTTAAACTAATGCGTATACCAAAAGGCTGACTAATGCTACCATCAAATGTATCAATACAAACATTCAACAGTACTGACACAATTTATGGAGTAATTAATATTTATGACACCATTAAATGTACTACACATTACGCAATTTACACTTCCACGAATAAAACCAGTTTTTTCCACATATAACGACTGCAGACAATAGTACAAGGCTATTTTCTTATCTAACTCGCGATATCTTCAATAAGAATTAAAAACCCCTATCGGTACCAGCCTTTTCCCGCTTTCAAGGACAAGCACACAGCTGGTTGAGGAAGGATGGTGCTACGGTAAAGCAGGTACGCGTCTGAGATAGGATTTTTCAGAAGACTTCCCTCAGGGCAGCATCTAGTAGCCATTGTTATTTTGTTTTCATAAAGAGCTGTCGATAATGGCAATTTCGAGAAGCAACAAAAACTTAATGACATTGCAATAAGGACATAAATTTTCTCCTATCAGAAAAATTTCCGGATGAACTGAATCTGATCAGGTTGTCAACGACAACGACATTTGTGATCCATCAAGTTATCTTTCAGAACACAACAATGAGCACATAACCTTATCGGGACACATAATTTTAAGGTCCTTAAGAACGGTTATCAGCTCTTTTTACCTTCTCTTGGGTACTCTTTTGTTAAGTTTAGAACATCAATATGCAAATCGAACTCATTTTAAAGCGCCAAACAGAGATAAGAGAACATTATGCGAGTTTATCCTTTCGAAGGAAATTTGTTATGAAATACTTTACTGTAATTATTTGTTATAAAAGTCACAAGAACTTTTCTGAGTTCTAGAAGTTTCATTATTAGGAAATCAATTCAAAACAGGAAGGATTTGCAAAATGCAAATGTGTATTAGATATGCAACAAGAAAAATTCATCAGTTTTCCCAGATAAAACAAAGTGGTTTTCAATGTCAAGGTCGCATATTTTGCGTTGTTTTAAATCAACAAGTCATGATTAACATTTAATACCGTGATTTTTTTTTAAACATTTAATATATTGAGGTTCCTATTTGATCTGTAAAATGACTAAATAATGAAAGTTTAAATGGATTTTATTTTTTCCATACAAAACTTTCTATGTGGCTTATATAAGTACAACGGTGGAAGTTGCAAATGTGTAAAGGTTTTCATATTTACGTAAGTAGAGTTTAATTGGGCAATCGTCCCGTTTTTTGAAGTTCGCTAGGGCTGTTTTGACACAGCTCTAGCAATTTTGAATAATGGTCAGAAGGCGAGGACGACACCTTAACTGGCATCTTCCTTTTAAAACTATAAAGCAGGCCATTCACATCTCTTCCAAAATGGAATTTTCGGAACACGGGAAGGAAAAAGCAATCGTCAGTTTTAAAAAGCGATGGAAATTGGCACAGCGGAATGGCAATGCTGGAGTTCAAACGAACTCAAAATCCAACACTTCATGCGCCGATTCCAATTTGGGGCCTCGATTAGAGGATAGCGACACATCAAAGGATCGGCCTACATTGAGACCTCGCGTCGAGGGTAGAAATGGAACTCGAAATCTCAGCGTATGGGAAGAGGAGGGGTTGGAGTGGGTAGAATTCTGCGACTTTGAATCTTGTCTCAAAACGAACTTTGGAGCCTCCGTGAATGACGTGCCTCATTTTTCGACTTGAATGGATGGGGAAAACACCAGTCCTGGGACAAATGGAATGGAATGGAGTACAGATGAATGCCCGGTTTAAGACCACACTAGAGAGGGCGTTTGACTCCCGATGGATTCAACTTGCACCATGGCCGCGTATGATATCAGGATCCTTGGTGATATCGGGTCTCAAACCTAGAACCTGTTTCAAGCCCAATGTACTTTCACTCAATACACCCATATTTGGTAAAACTGAACTAGTGCATCACGGTAGCCGAAATTAATTAGATTATGGCGTTTTCAAAATTTAAATTACTCTATCATGAAAAACTATAGGATTTAAATGATTAACCTTGCATATGCAGGAGATACTTATATTGTGCATCGTACTACATATTTATATCGTTCTTTCATAAATGTAATTTATTTAAGTGACTGCTTCGTTCAGTTACGTATTGCTCACCTGAATTCACGCAACTTCAAATTAAGATAAAAAAAAAGAAAATATTAATAAAAAATTAGAAAATGTTATAGGGCAGTTACAAAACAAGACAAACATTTTTAACCATCGTTCTTGTAAAATGTTTAAAATTTATTAAACATTTTTTATTTGTACAAAAGATGTCTGAAGTTCACATTATTGGTCTTAAATGAAACTGATATAGGTTACCGATTTACACCGATAAATATTTAAATCAAACGATTCATAACCGTGAAACCTCAAATGAGAATGCTAGCTAAACATTCTAAGAGTTTTATTAATAATCATTACATCGCACAAATCAAATTATACTAATTACTAATTTTAGGAATCTTTTATTGATATCACACTCGATTAAGCTTTTCTGCAACAAGATCAGTAAAAAAGTTATAACTGCAATTGAAACAAGATTTAAAAGACAAAATAACTACATAAATTTAAGTAATTCGATTATTCAAAAAGAAAACCATATAAAATATGTAGATTGTTGAATCTCTCAATATTAAATACTCTGTTCAGGTATGAAATTAACTACTTCACATCAAGGCGATTTTTGAAGCAGTTTTACTATAATTACATTATACGCAATTACCAATATAATAACCCAGGTCTGTCTCTCACTGATCCATTGCCTCTGACGTCACCAACGAAATTCGCGCCACAGCATTGCAGAGACGTTCAACAGCATTATTTCATTAATAGAACACCCTAAATTTCTAGTCATTTTAAACTTAAAAAAGTAATTGTCGTTCTAATTTCAAAACTT